>JARYGA010012504.1:0-48034 GCA_030545235.1 Helianthus tuberosus | reverse complement strand
GGTGTGCCCTAAAGGTACGAAATTTACCGTTTCGCTACATTATGTATAATTGTTAGTCTTATGTTGTTATATTGAAATTTGGTAAACAAGATAAACCTATATGTCACGGAAGTGACAAAGTGCCTTAAACAAGTAAAACGGGCCAAAACAAGAGTTAGAAATAGAGTTTGGATGTGTCTAGCAATGAGGACATCCATTCGGCATCCAAACGGGTCAAAACAAGTTGTGTTACAAATCTAAAATTAATAGCCATCACTTTGATTTGGTTATGTATCAAACGTAAGTCATGTAACTGACATGCAAATCCGTTGTAAAAACATGCGCCCTTGTAGAGGGAATTATAGTTCGGAACATTTATTTGTTAATCGATTCCGAAAAGCATGATTAAATCCTTAGGTTTAAGCATGATTGTTAAGACATGAGCGCTCTCGGGAGGGAAGCGAAAGTCATAATTGGTAAACATGGAAAACGGATGATATGGTTTGAAATTAGAAGTGTCAACAATGCAAGTTAGGGAACTTGTATCAAATGAGTTGAATAAACAAGAGATGAAATAAAAGCCAACTGCTCTTGAAATAATATTTTTATGCAAAACGTGTTGATAAACGCGTCCGTAATTAAATTACGGTCGCGTAGGAAAAAGAATCGGCTAAAACGGACGCCCGAGTCAAAAGTTATGACAATTTAAAGTTCGGAATTTAGAATAAGAGAGCTGGGCTGAGTTTCAGCATCAAACAATAAACATTTTGTCGAAAATGGCCCCTGGAGCCGTGCCACGGCCGAACGCACTCGCCGTCGCGCGACGCGACGGTGCTGGCGCCGCGCGACGGACCTCCCTTCTCTCCCTCGCGTAGCGCGACCGGGTCCCAACTCGAATTTTGTTCATTTTTGTTATATTTTGGAGCATAGAACTTGTTATACTTCATTTACAAAGTGTTATAACTAAAGGTTTAACATGGTTTTTGACCGTAGGTGTTGACGAGCGAAATTCGGATGGTGATCAAGCATTCGTCAAGAACCGAACGCACTAATCGAAGCTTCCGCACTTGATCTATTTTGCCTTGACATTTTGTAGATACTTGAACAATGTTTTCAAACTTTATCTAGTTGACACTTGAAGTTATGTTTTGTAATTTGATGGATAACTTGCTTTTAAACTGGAAAATTTAGGAACAAATATGGTCTTTTAAGATCATGAAAGTTTTTGTAAACTCAATATTTTGGCATTAAATGTTTATTTGGTGTCTTAAATCTTGTTATTTAAATCGGGTCTTACAAGTTGGTAATCAGAGCTAAGGGTTGTTAATAAAGTGTGTTCGGTTCAAGCTTGATCAAACATCCGGTAAGTGTTAATTGTTTTAAATAGATTAGAGAATATAAAAAATGAAACATGAATGGATATGCACGAAAAGAGTGTGTAGATTCACTCAAACACGGGAAATGCATGAAACAAGAACAGTCGAATCAAGTTATGAACTTGATTAAACCAAAACAAGTAAATCGTATATTATAAATGAAATGTTTAACGGTCAATTTAAACATTTCAGTATTAAAGATGGCGAATAAAGGTAACGATGATACGGTGCCGAGAGTCACGGAACAAACAAGAGAAGTGATTGCCGAGGAGGTCGGAAAGGCAATCGAAAATAGTTTGTCTGGTTTCATCGATAAAATCCAGAACACGGTACTATCGGTGGTTGAAGAAAGAATCAAGAAATTGGAGGATAATACTAATCTAGCAAAAGAAAAGCCCGGAGGATGAAAGCCTTGTTCATACAAGGAATTCATGGCGTGTAAACCACCAATATATAATGGGGAGGTTGACCCAATAGTGTGCCAACGATGGCTACGTGATATTGAAGGGGTATTCGAGAGAACCCATTGTGATGAAGATGACTACGTAGCCTATGGTACGGGTCAATTAAGGGGTCAAGCGAAAGATTGGTGGGATAACAAAAAGAGAGAGATAGGTAGTGAAGTGGTTAAGGTCATGACATGGGAAGAGTTTAAGAAGCCATTTCTTAAACATCATAGCCCTAAGGCGGTCGTTAATAGAATCAAGGAAGAGTTCATGCAACTTAGACACAAGGGCGAGACCATAGACAAGATTACGGCAACGTTTATGGATAAGACGAAGTTTTGCAATGAATTGGTGACGAATGAAGAACAAAAGATATACTACTACTATAACATGTTGAGCACCGAGTATAGGGAGTTTATGACTCCTTCAAAATACGAGACCCTTACCGAGATCATAAATGTTGCTCGGGAACGGGAGATTGAACTGAAAAAGCAGGTTGAACGGGGTGAACGAAGGGCACATGATGTTAATCCAAGCCCTACCAAGAAAGCACGAACAAACGAAACAGTGAAGAAATCGGATGCAAAAGGCGGGTCGCCAAGTTGCAAAATCTGCGGAAAGGGTCATAAGGGCGAATGTCGCTTCAAGGATAAGCCTTGTCCCATATGTCGAAAGACGGGACATATGGCTACATCATGCCCGGAGAAAGTGACGGTTTGCTACAATTGTTACCGACCGGGTCACAAAAGGTCAGAATGTCCGGAGCTAGTTGGAAAGAAAGATGGGCAAGACCCGAAAGATGAAGCCCCAAAAGCAAAGGCAAGATCTTTCCAATTGACTGCCGCAGAAGCAAAGGTTGAACCTGATGTGGTCTCAGGTATATTTGCTGTAAACTCGATTCCTGCATGTGTATTATTTGATACGGGTGCGAATAAATCCTTTATTTCATATGGATTTATTCGACATCCTTCATTTGTTCTAACAAAATTACCTATTCCCTTAGAAGTAGAGATAGGTAATAACAAGAGTTTTATTGTTTGTGATGTATGTGAAAACTGTAAATTGAGCATTGATGACGAAGAATACATAATAGATCTGATCCCGATGTCGATGGGAGAATTCCAAGTGATCGTGGGGATGGATTGGTTGTCCCGATTCCATGCGAAGGTGGTTTGTTTCCGAAAGGAAATAAAACTGACATCTCCTAGCGGAAAGCACGTTACGATATATGGTGAAAAAGGCGGTAACCCGGTGGTATGCTCAATGCTAGAAGCCCACAAACTTATGAAACATGGATGCAAGGCCTACATGGTATACGCAAGCGAGTCGGAGAAAGAATCCCTCAAAATTGGAGACGTGTCGGTGGTACATGATTATGAAGACGTGTTTCCGGAAGAACTACCGGGAATACCACCAGAACGGGAGGTAGAGTTCGGAATCGAATTGATTCCAGGCGCAAAACATGTGGCCAAGGCGCCGTATCGGCTCGCGCCGTCGGAGCTACAAGAATTAATGTCTCAAATCCAAGAATTGCTCGACAAAGGGTTTATTCGACCGAGTGTATCCCCGTGGGGCGCACCAGTTTTATTCGTGAAAAAGAAGGATGGAAGTATGCGCATGTGTATCGATTACTGAGAGTTAAACAAACTCACGGTGAAGAATCGATACCCACTTCCAAGAATTGATGACTTGTTTGACCAGCTACAAGGAGCAAGTTGGTTCTCAAAGATTGATTTTAGATCGGGTTATCACCAATTGAAAGTCAAGGAGGAGGACGTACCAAAGACGGCCTTTCATATGCGGTACGGGCATTATGAATTCCTTGTAATGCCCTTTGGGTTGACTAATGCACCCGCGGCTTTCATGGACCTCATGAACCGGGTTTGCAAACCTATGCTGGATAAGTCGGTAATTGTATTTATCGATGACATTTTAGTATATTCGAAGAATGAAGCGCACGTGTATCATTTGCAAGAAGTGTTAGAGACACTCAGACGAGAAAAGTTGTATGCAAAATTCTCAAAGTGCGCTTTCTGGCTACGAGAGGTGCAGTTTCTTGGGCATATCATTAGTGCCGACGGGGTACTAGTGGATCCGTTAAAAGTAGAATCCGTGTCAAAATGGAACATTCCAAGGAATCCCTCGGAAATCCGAAGCTTTTTAGGGCTCGCGGGATATTATAGGAGATTCATACAAGATTTCTCCAAAATTGCTTTACCATTGACCAAATTGACTTGCAAGGAGGAAAAGTTTGTATGGGGCATCGAACAGGAGGAAGCCTTCCAAACGCTCAAGGAAAAGTTAACTCACGCTCTGGTGTTAACATTCCCGGAAGGAGTTGACGACATGGTGGTTTACTCGGATGCGTCGCATTCGGGGCTCGGATGTGTTTTAATGCAACGAGGCAAGGTTATAGACTACGCCTCGAGACAACTGAAGATCCATGAAAAGAAATACCCAACTCATGATTTGGAGCTGGCAGCAGTAGTGTTCGCCTTAAAAATATGGAGACATTATTTGTATGGGGTAAAATGTACAATCTTTACTGACCATAAGAGTTTGAAATATTTCTTCGACCAGAAGGAATTAAACATGAGGCAAAGGCGGTGGTTAGAAACGGTCAAGGATTACGATTGTGAAATACTTTACCACCCCGGGAAAGCCAATGTAGTAGCAGATGCATTAAGTCGAAAGATGGATTATACCCCGATACGAGTACAATCAATGCAGCTTATTATGACCTCGGGCCTACTAGAACGGATCCGAGAAACACAAGTTGAAGTAGGGAAGGTTGAAAACTGGAAGAAGGAAAGAATCGTTGGTCAATATAAAGATCTCGAAGAAGGCAACCACGGTTTGAGAACACGTTTCAACAGAATCTGGGTTCCTAACACATGTGGAGTTAAAAAGCTTCTACTAGACGAAGCTCACAAATCCCGTTATTCAATCCATCCGGGAGCGACCAAGATGTATAATGACTTGAAACAAAACTATTGGTGGCCCGGAATGAAAAGAGATGTAGTGAAATACGTAGAGAAGTGCCTAACATGTCTACAAGTCAAGGCGGAACACCAAAAACCATACGGTAAACTTCAACCGTTGGAAATTCCAGTTTGGAAATGGGAACATATTACAATGGACCTGTTAACCAAACTACCGAGGACGAACCGCGGATTTGATGCTATATGGGTAGTTGTTGATAGATTGAGAAAGAGTGCTCACTTTATTCCAATACGTGAGACTTATACGTCAGAAAAGATGTCGGAGGTTTACACTAATGAGATAGTGGCACATCACGGAGTACCGGTATCCATCGTGTCCGATAGGGATACCCGGTTTACTTCAAATCTCTGGCGAGATTTCCAAGAGAAAATGGTAACCAAATTGTTCATCAGTACTGTGTACCACCCTCAGACGGATGGACAGAGTGAAAGAACAATACAAACGTTGGAGGACATGCTACGAGCATGTATTATTGACTTCTGAGGTAGTTGGGATGTTTATCTACCGTTGGTCGAATTTTCATATAACAACGGTTACCATACTAGTATCGGGATGGCACCGTATGAAATGCTTTACGGTAGGAAGTGTCGGACCCCGGTGTGTTGGGGTGAAGTGGGTCCACGTGAACTCGCTCACAAAGATATAGTCCGAGCTACTAATGAAAAGATTGATGTGGTTCGGGCACACTTGAAAGCGGCACAAGATAGACAAAAGTCGTATGCAGACAAAAGACGAAGACCGATCGAGTTTCAGGTTGGCGACAAGGTCATGCTCAAGGTATCCCCATGGAAGGGGGTTATCCGATTTAGAAAGAGAGGAAAATTAAGCCCAAGATTTATTGGGCCGTTTACAATTGTCGAACGAGTAGGGAAGGTAGCATACCTCCTTGAACTACCGGAAGAATTAAGCGGAATTCATAGCACATTTCATGTGTCACATCTTCGGAAATGTTTAGCGGATGAAACAACCTATATCCACTACGATGACATCGAGGTGGATGATAGACTTAACTATGTGGTGAAACCCATTGCAATTTTGGATCGTAAGGTGAAAACCTTAAGGAATAAAGAGATCAATCAAGTAAAGGTTAAATGGGAACACAAGAAGGGTTCGGATACCACATGGGAATCCGAAGAGGAGATGCAACGGCTCTACCCAACATTATTTGGTACGTCATTCGGTTTCGGGGACGAAACCCTTTTAAGGGGGTGGACTTGTAACACCCCAAAAATATAAGACTTTATATTAGAATTATAAAGTTTAAAATAAACGAGAGTAAGCTGACTAGGATAAATAACCCAGTTAGTCGCAAACTTAGTTATAACAAAGAAACTTGAGATAAAACATCTAGAGATTTACTTGGTTTTTATTGAGGGACTAAAAATGCAAAAATGGAAACTTATGTTATTAAAACATAATAAATCAAAATCCAAACACATCCTCAGATGTGTCTGGAATCGATCAAGAACAGAGCAGGACGACCAACCACCCTCAAAACCCTAACACTCACTAAACTCACAAATTGAAGGCTCAAATCAGGGCAAAATCGAATTCTGAATGTAGATTAGCGATCACCTCGTCGAAGGGATCGTAAGGTATGTAAAATCTTGATGTTTTGATTCATCTCAAATTCTTGGTTAATTGTGAAAAACTGAAATTGAGCTTGATTATGTCTTGCATGGGTGAAATTAGAAGTAATATAGTGTCTAGGGATAAACCCTAGATGATTTCTTGACAAAATCTTGCATGATACTTGTTGGGTTTCATAATCACCATTGTAGGTGATTGATGAGCTTGAAGAAACTTGATAAATGCTAAAATTATAACTCTTGTTCTAGCACAATATGAACTTAGGAAGTAATTTCAGACATATTGATGTTAAGATATGTGTAAAGTTGGCTAATGGAAGTGAAATCAGATGATAATTACAAGTCATGAACTTGGTAATGATTATGTGAAAATCTGACCCACTAGGTGTTTGTTGAAATGCCTAAGTGGGGATTTAAATGTTAAAAATAGGATGAGAACGCAGATTTGATTATTGTTTATAATGTTGCGTTAATAATCATGTAAAGATGTTCTAAACCAATTGTAAATTGAACTCTCTAGGCAAAGAATCCGGACCGTCAAGCGGACAAGCCGGAGGGAATACGCGTGGGAAAGGTGTGCCCTAAAGGTACGGAATTTACCGTTTCGCATAAATTATGTATAATTGTTAGTCTTATGTTGTTATATTGAAATTTGGTAAACAAGATAAACCTATATGTCACGGAAGTGACAAAGTTCCTTAAACAAGTAAAACGGGTCAAAACAAGAGTTGAAATAGAGTTCGGATCTGTCTAGCAATGAGGACATCCATTCGGCATCCAAACGGGTCAAAATAAGTTGTGTTACAAATCTAAAATTAATAGCCATCACTTTGATTTGGTTATGTATCAAACGTAAGTCATGTAACTGACACGCAAATCCGTTGTAAAAACATGCGCCCTTGTAGAGGGAATTATAGTTCGGAACATTTGTTTGTTAATCGATTCCGAAAAGCATGATTAAATCCTTAGGTTTAAGCATGATTGTTATGACATGAACGCTCTCAGAAGGGAAGCGAAAGTCATAATTGGTAAACATGGAAAACGGATGGTATGGTTTGAAATTAGAAGTGTCAACAATGCAAGTTAGGGAACTTGTATCAAATGAGTTGAATAAACAAGAGATGAAATAAAAGCCAACTGCTCTTGAAATAATATTTTTATGCAAAACGTGTTGATAAACGCATCCGTAATTAAATTACGGTCGCGTAGGAAAAAGAATCGGCTAAAACGGACCCCCGAGTCAAAAGTTATGACAATTTAAAGTTCGGAATTTAGAATAAGAGAGCTGGGCTGAGTTTCAGCATCAAACAACAAACATTCTGTCGAAAATGGCCCCTGGCGCCACGCCACGGCCGAACGCACTCGCCGTCGCGCGACGCGACGCGACGGTGCTGGCGCCGCGCGACGGACCCCCTTCTCTCCCTCGCGTAGCGCGACCGGGTCCAAGCTCGAGTTTTGTTCATTTTTGTTATATTTTGGAGCATACAACTTGTTATACTTCATTTACAAAGTGTTATAACTAAAGGTTTAACATGGTTTTTGACCGTAGGTGTTGACGAGCGAAATTCGGATGGTGATCAAGCATTCGTCAAGAACCGAACGCACTAATCGAAGCTTCCGCACTTGATCTATTTTGCCTTGACATTTTGTAGATACTTGAACAATGTTTTCAAACTTTATCTAGTAGACACTTGAAGTTATGTTTTGTAAGTTTGATGTATAACTTGCTTTTAAACTGGAAAATTTAGGAACAAATATGGTCTTTTAAGATCATGAAAGTTTTTGTAAACTCAATATTTTGGCATTAAATGTTTATTTGGTGTCTTAAATCTTGTTATTTAAATCGGGTCTTACAGGAGGATCCCTATAAAGATTCCAAGAGTTGCCCTAATCAACCCTATACACACATATACATAGACTAGGGACTACACCCGGACAAAACATATTGTCCGGGATACCACAAACAATTTTATCCAAAAATACATATAAGCTCAAAATAATAATAAAACAATCGTCCGAATTTAACTCATAAATTCGCAACCTTTAATACACAAGGAACCATCTGAGTTTATAGCTCATACTCGGATAAGATAACAAACTCGGACAAGGTCATAAACTCGGAACCCATATTCCGAGTTAACCTTGTAATCCGGAATCATGTGTTGCTTTATCATCTTTGACCTCTTTGACTTGGACTTTGCTTTGGTTGACCAGAACTGATAAAGCACAGTTACCCGACAGGAACTACATGTCACACCCCGATATTTCCATGTATTACCAGTGGGCCCGGTGGGGAGTATCATGACGTAGTTGATATCATCATAGTCATACAACACAATATTTAAATGCACAGCGGAAGCAAAAGATAGATTCGTTTCAACTTTAATCAATTGTAATATTAAGTATCACAAACAGTTGAAAATAATCCACAGGTGGATCAAAATAAAAAGGAAACATTGTTCAACAGTTTTATGGCATCCAAGCTTGCGAGACTTATTGTGGATGCTAGGAGAAAGCCAGCCTAGTCCGCGTAGTACCTGCACTTAACCTTTTTGGGAAAATACGTCAGTTTACACTGGTGAATACAATCAACTGACTCATTTTTAAAAGTTTAATAAAATTGATTTGAATGCACGTGGCACAAAACTCTTTATAACTTGGGATAATTATTTGAATATAATACTTGTAAAAGAATTACATGTTTCTTATGCATTCAGTGGCCCGGTTCGTGCCGGGTTAAAGATCAATAGACACACCACATTATTTATTTAGGCACTGACGGGTGTACGCCTACACCCCGTGCTTAGGTCATGGCCATTTCGTAAAATGATGCCAAGGATATCCGGGACATGGTCATTAACCCCCCAAAGGCGTTTAAGCAACAAAACATATTTTTAAACGGGTCATCTCGATAATACTTAACCACCAATCGATTAAGGTCGAATGCCCGACCAAGCGGTATTTTATATACCGTACCCCAAGCCCGTATAAGGGAAAATAAGTTAAAAGTATTTACCTTTGCAAGTAATAATCACAACAAGCAAGTGCACGTAGCTTTTACCGGGTCTCCTATTCTGGAACGAAGGTTTATAATAAACTATTAGAATCCTAACGGGTCTTTAAATAAGCCTAAACTTGGACCGGTTAGTTTTTAAAGGAAGATACGGTTCGAACGCGTGATTAAGCGAAGACCGGAATAGAATGTGATTTAGACCCGACAAGTTTGAAGACTTGTATAATATGGGTAAACTAAACACATTCTGGATTTTGAGATAAATATGATAAGGTTCGACCCGTTTTGGCTAATTTATGCAAACTAGTTACATAAACCGAACCGAACGCGTAAGAAGCGTAACGGGTAACCATAAGAGTCGTTTACAGGTTTCCTAAGTTAATATGCCTTAAATATGTTGTGATATCAGTAGGATACCTTCCATTATGCCCAAAACGAGTTTAATCTCAAATTAAGCCCCGTAGGGGTATTTCGGTCATTTTAAAGATTATAAAAGAGATTAATTATAATTCTGAGACTCGGGTCTGAGATAATCAGTAGAACCACTTATTTTAACAGGTTATATCAGTTGGTGATAAGTCTTATATGACAAAATGGTTTTAAACCCATACTAGGTGTTTAATACGCGTAAAAAGCCATTTTAAGCGATTTCCGGGTTAAACAGGAAATCTGAGTTTTCTGATCAGGTTATAAAGTTCAAAATACTTCATTTATCATATAAAATTATTGGCCAAAGATTTGGTATCAATTGGTTAAGAAAAACTCATTTTATAAGCAAAAGGGTATAATCGGTAATAACCGAATCAAGGTAATAACCATAGGTTATGATCAGGTTAAAAATAATTAAAAATCTTCAAAAATCCCAAAATATTATATTACATCAGTGGGTAAAAGGTTTGGTGTCAAAAATTGGGTTTAGATAGGCTTTATGTTAATTACGCCGTTTAATTCATAAAAAACGTTCTAATTACGCTATTAAGCATAACTCCTAATCTAGACCTCAAACTGATGTGAAAATTTAGGGACATGTTTATAAATCAGTAATAAATATTATTGTCCTTTCACATTTCCAAAATTCTCGTTTTATGGTCAAAAGGGCGTTATGGTCAACATTAAGCAATTAACGGAAACGTGTAAACGAATCGGACAATCAACGAACCAGCCACAGAGGGTTATACTATCGTGTAACCTGGTCCTAAAGAAGCTCTAAGGCAAAACTAAATCATGCTAAATCGGGTCAGAACTGAAGTCAAAGAAAAGTCAAAGTTTTGCGACTTTCGGTTTCGAACCGATCCTAAACTGGGAATTGTCGGGTCGAACATGCTTAGACATGTTCTTACATTTATTACTAAGTTATATGAGTGATAAAATAGGTTACACATCTTCTACATTGCTAATTAGGTGTTAATTCGAAAATTAATATTCTGTTGACTTTTTCGGATTAAGTTTGACCCGACAAATGATCTAGTTAGAGTGGGAATCAGAGGGTGCCCTTTTAAGGGTTTATTGCCCACATAATTACCAACTTATAACTACCTTAAGTTTAACCAATCACTAGACCATTAGTGATTAATTGCTAAGTCAAACCTTAATTACGACGGTTTGACTTTAAGCTAATTAACTAAGTAAAACATGATTAAGGAAGGTTAAGGATACTTACCAAGGTCCTAATTACGACTAGAGATGCTTAGGGAATGGCCTTGAGCTCCAGAAATGATCAGAAATTGAGTTGGGAATGAATGATCATAGTTTGCAACAATGTGGGTTCTTATATAGTGTTCTTGATTGCTTAAGATCATGCCAAACAACTCTAGGATTGATCCCTGATCAATAACAAGTGTCCCTAAGCCTAAGAACTAGTTTGTGCTGCATATGGTAGTGAAAAATATCCATTTAAGTCGGTTAAACATGTTCATAATAGGCACCTGTCTATTTTCTGTCGCTGGGGATGCCTTACGGACCGTAAGGCAAGACCTTTACGGTCCGTAAGCCTTTACCAGAAGGCAAAAACTTGTGACCTTTCAAGCTTCGAACAGGCAACTAGATATTACGAATTTGGGCCTCTATTATCAGTATGGGGCCTCTTGATTGGGTCCTGAACAGTTTACACCACCTTGCCATGTTTTAAAGTTTTCCTTGGATTCTTTTAAAAGGCCATAAACGAAGATTGTCGTGCACATCCTCATAGGATGCCATTCTTTACAAATTGGAATCAATCATTGTTAGTATTAACCGGATTAGGATGCTTATCAGATGTTTAAAACACAGGTTAAGGGTTGGGATTTATACATAGGTCGTTCAGAGGTATGTATTATCATGTCGACGCATTTAACCCCTCGTATACGAATTTTATCATAACTTTCTCATATGATAACGAAACTTGGTGAAATTTTTATCATGCATTCTAGTGAGCATAACTAATCGTTACAAAGCTTCGGGTTTGATAAAAGGCCACTCAGAGGTATACTTTAAACATGTTGACACATTTAACCCCTGTAGTTTGTAATCTCTCACTTTCTTTCACAATTATCTTCGTATGATCCATGATTCATTCGTTTAAGGGTATAAACATCATGTAGGGTTATTGTAAAGTATATTTATCCATTGTTGACATTTTGAACCCTTATATTCACATACTTTCTTTGTTTGTCAACTTTTAGTCCTTCTAAGGAAATCCGTTACACGTCTTAAGCCCGTGACACGTGTCGATATAATATTCGACATGAAATTTCGAGGTGTCACATCCTCACCCCCTTAAAAGAAATCTCGACCTCGAGATTTACTGAAATAAATGAGGGTATTTCTCTTTCATTGTGGACTCTACCTCCCACGTGTACTCGGGACCTCTATGGGCATTCCATTTCACTTTTACAATCGGTACATGCTTCCTTCGAAGCTTCTTAACCCGTTGATCCTCGATCGACATAGGCTTTTCAACAAATTTCAAGCTCTCATCGATGTGCACATCTGTATGTGGTATGACTAGCGATTCATCAGCTAGACATTTCTTCAGATTGCAGACGTGGAATACGTTATGAATGCCACTGAGCTCTTCAGGCAAATTTAGCTTATACGCCACTGATCCGACACATTCGATGATCTCGAATGGTCCTATGTATCTGGGGCTTAACTTGCCCTTCTTGCCAAAACGCATTACCCCTTTCCAGGGTGATACCTTAAGTAGTACCTTGTCACCTACCTCGAATTTCAGAGGTTTACGCCTTAAATCTGCGTAGCTTTTCTGCCTATCCCTGGCGGCTTTGAGACGATCGTGTATTTGCATAATCTTTTATGTCGTCTCCAAGACTATTTCAGGTCCTGATAGTTGGACATCTCCAACTTCCGCCCAACAAACGGGCGTTCTGCACTTATAGGAGAATTCGATTAGTGGTAGGTGGTTATCCCAACTACCACCCAAGTCAATCACACATGCTCGAAGCATGTGTTCCAAAGTTTGGATTGTACGCTCGCTCTGCCCGTCCGTCTGAGGGTGGTAAGCCGTACTGAAATTTAAGCGCGTGCCCAAAGATTGTTGGAAACTTTTCCAAAAATGTGACGTGTATCTAGTGTCTCTGTCAGAGATAATAGACACTGGTACGCCATGCAGAGATACAATCTTATCCACGTACAATTGGGCTAACATGTCGGAGCTATAGGTCTCCTTAATGGGTAGGAAATGTGCTGACTTAGTCAGTCTATCTACTATCACCCATATAGTATCATTGCCTTTCTTTGTCTTTGGCAACTTGGTGATGAAATCCATTATCACCATTTCCCACTTCCACGTGGGAAGTTCAGGCTGTTGTAGCAAACCTGACGGCTTCTGATGTTCAGCTTTGACCTGCGCACACGTCAAGCATTTAGCTACATAGGTAGCTATAGACTTCTTCAAGCATATCCACCAAAAATTTGCTTTTAGGTCCTGGTACATCTTGTCAGCTCCAGGATGAACGGAATATTTAGAACTGTGGGCTTCCTGGAGAATAACATCTCGAAGTCCTCCATAAACTGGAACCCATATTCGTCCATTCAATCTCAGAATTCCGTCCTTGCCATAGGATAACTGTTCTTCAGTTACTCCTAGCTTTTCATTAGGATAGTTAGCTTCCAGTACAGCTTCCTTTTGCGCAGCTAACACCCTTTCATTCAAACTATTCTTTATCTCAATGCTCTTGGCATTGATTCGTATAGGCTTCACTCTTTCTTTTCGACTCAAGGCATCGGCGACTACATTCGCCTTGCCAGGATGGTATCTTATCTCACAATCATAATCATTCAAAGTTTCCATCCAACGTCGTTGCCTCATGTTCAAATCCTTTTGGTTAAACAGGTGCTGGAGGCTCTTGTGATCAGAATAGATCACACACTTGATACCGTATAAATAGTGCCTCCAAAGTTTTGTGCAAATACGACGGCACCCAACTCCAAGTCATGGGTGGTGTAATTCTTTTCGTGCACCTTTAAGTGTCGAGAAGCATAGGCAATAACCTTGCCTTTTTGCATAAGCACACATCCCATACCTATATGCGATGCATCACAATATACTACAAATTCTTCAGTCCCTTCAGGCAATGTCAACACAGGTGCATTGCTTAGCTTCTGCTTAAGGATATCAAAGGATTCTTGCTGCTTGGGTCCCAGTTGAACTTAATATCCTTCCTAGTCAAAGAAGTTAGGGGTGCAGCAATCCTTGAAAAATTTTCAATAAAGCGCCTGTAGTATCCTGCCAATCCCAAGAAACTGCGAATTTCTGTGGGCGTGTTCGGCTCTTGCCAATTCATGACAGCTTCAACCTTAGCGGGATCTACCTGGATTCCGCGTTCACTAACCACATGTCCAAGGAATTGGACTTCACGAAGCCAAAATTCACATTTAGAGAATTTGGCATAGAGCTTTTCTCGATGAAGCAGTTTCAGGATGCAATGGAGGTGCTTCTCATGGTTAGCTTGATTCTTCGAGTAAATAAGAATATCATCGATGAAGACGATGACAAATTTATCCATGTAGGGTTTGCAGACGCAGTTCATGAGATCCATGAATGCGGCTGGTGCATTAGTGAGTCTAAAAGGCATCACTAAGAACTCGTAGTGACCATAACGAGTCCTAAATGCAGTCTTATGTACATCTTCATCCTTGACCTTCAGTTGATGATATCCCGACCTTAAGTCGATCTTGGAAAAGTAACTCGCTCCTTGAAGTTGATCGAACAAGTCGTTGATCCTGGGCAATGGATACCGATTCTTAACAGTAACTTTGTTAAGTTCTCGATAATCGATGCGCAGACGCATCGATCCATCCTTTTTCTTCACAAACAGGATTGGTGCTCCCCAAGGAGATGAGCTAGGTCTAATAAATCCCTTTGCCAACAAATCATCCAGTTGAGTTCTCAACTCTTTCATCTCCGTTGGCGCCAATCTGTAAGGTGCTCTTGCAACAGGTGCTGCTCCAGGAATAATGTCAATCTTGAACTCCACTTGCCTATCTAGGGGTAAACCAGGTAGTTCTTCAGGGAATACTTCTGGATATTCAGAGATAATAGGTATGTCTTCGATCTTAGGCTTTGGTTCATCAATGGTTACTTGTGCCATGTAGATAACGCAACTCTTCGTCGAACACCTTGATGCCTTGAGCATGGACACTTGCTCAGGCATTCCGTACTTAGTATCTCCTTGGATTATCAAAAGCTCGCCATGAGGAGTCCTGACAACTACTTGCTTCTTAGCACAAACGATCTGGGCTTGGTTGCGAGACAACCAATCCATGCCTATTACTACATCGAAACCGGCTAATTTCAAAGGAAGTAAAGACAATGGAAAAGAATGGTTCCTAATGGATATAACACATCCATCTAACACGGTTGATGCGGTTTCTATGGTTCCATCAGCTAATTCCACCTCATATTTCACACTTAAGGTTTTAACAGGTAATTTCAACAATTCACAAAACTTATTATCTACGAATGACTTATCAGCGCCTGAATCAAAAAGTACTCTTGCATAAACATCATTTATGAGGAAGGTACCTGTGATCACATTGTCGTCATGGACGGCTTCCTTTGCATCCATCCGGAAGACCCTTGCATTGGTCTTTTTCCCATCCTCAGTCTTCTTTGCAAGTTTTGGGCAGTTTGACTTGATATGCCCTTTTTCATTGTAGCTATAGCACGTAGCATCTTTGATTTTCTTACAGTCTAGGGTCTTGTGCTCAGAAGACTTGCAAATCCCACATGCCCTTGGCTGTTGCTGGGATTTCGACTCATATCTGCACTTCCCGAAGTGACTTCTCTTGCAGATCTTACACTTGGGCTTATCTCCAGATTGATGCCCATCCTTCTTAGATCCAGACCCCTTATTGTGGTCATTGTTTACCCGGTGCTTTTTGTCTGACCTTCGTGAATTGTCATCATCACGCTTTCTTTTCTCGGCATCCGTGTTCCTCAGCGATCTCTGCCTGACCACGTCCAGTGTGAGGGACAAGGATATATCAGCTACAGACCTGAATGTAGCTGGCCGAGAGGCTTTTACACTTGCCTTAATCTCTGGGGCTAAACCCCCAATGAAACGAGCTATTCTTTTGGGTTCCGGGGTCATAAGATAAGGAACCAACCTTGACATTGTATTAAAGCTCGTAAGGTAAGCTTGGCAATCCAGATTTTTCATTACCAATGACAGAAAATCCGACTCAATCTTTTCAACCTCATGCTGAGGACAGTAGTTCTCTTTGATCAATGACACAAACTATTCCCAAGTCATATTGTACAATGGGATTTTTCCTGTAGCTTGGATCAAAGACCTCCACCAAGATAATGCCTCCCCCTTGAATGACTGAGACACGAACTTTACCACATCCTTATCAGCGCACCCGCTGATATCAACCACGGTGTCCATCTCATCCAACCATGTCATGCAGTCTATAGCTCCTTTTTCCCCAGTGAAATCCCTGGGTTTGCATGAAACAAAATACTTATAGGAGCAACCCTTATTACGGGGTTCTTGATCCAGTACGATCCTTTGAGATGGAACACTTTGCTGATTTGAAGAGTGACGATCGTCATCATCTTTCTTTGGTTCTTCCTTCTTGGAGGGTGGCTTGCTGTGAGCCTCAGAATGAGTCTTAGGCTTGGAATGCGGTGCGGATAGGGTCCTACTTCGAGTCCCGCTATATTCATTATACTGCCGCTCTATGGCTTTCGTAACAGCATTGTCTATCAATGCTTGCAGTTCTGCACCCGCTATGTTAATTCGGGTATTATCATGATCCTCCCTTGGGTGACTGTTGATCTCATCCGAGTCAGCCATGTAGTTTGAACTGTTACATGAGATATGGACAATAATTTATTTGGGAGTTTATTATGGAATTGTCTTTTATGGCAATTCATTAACCATGGTAAACATAGACCCTATTTGGTTAATCTGCTAATCATAGTTATTTAGGATTTTTATTTTAATTTATCCTAATTATAAAACAATAACAGTATTATTAGTAGCACAAAAGGCCTAGTCACAAGGACATTTTTAAATCATAAGCCATGATTTCAGAGAATCAAGGCATTAAGGTTTGAACATAGTTCTTTACCTTTTTCTGACAGGGAGTCGTAGACTACTACTGTCTTTTGTCTTATATGACAATGAGTATAGCCCGTAGGCACTATATTACCAATGTATGGTCAACATATGATCATCTTAATTGATGATCTAAACCCATGATTTATAGATCATTAAGTTAGGTTAGGAATCTTTTGAAGAATCCTATTATAAGAATGATGTGTGTGATTTTAACGAATCACGTCTGCCAAGAGCGTTAACATGTTTTCAGATGTTAACAGGGATTCGAATCTTTTTAAACAGTTCTTACCATCTTGGCCAAGTCTTATAATGACATGCAGGCTAGGTTATACCTTTAAGATTCTTAGTTAATATTTAATAGGCTGATTATTTTTAAAAGGAATGATTTTTTTATTTATTTATTTCATATATGATATATTTATGCATATAATGACAAAAATGAAATTTATAAACTTAACATTCCATTAAACATTAAGGGAGTACACATTGCCCTAAACGGGACTTTTAACAGAACAACCTACCCACGCAGGGGCTAAACCGAAATACAAATCCACGCAGGGACCAATTACTAAAACAGATGTCCACGCAGGGACTAGAAAGACAAGTCCACACAGGGACTAATTACTAAGCTAGATGTCCTCGCAGGGACTAAAAGACAAGTCCTCGCAGGGACTAAGGAAAGACAAGTCCACGCAGGGACTAAGTACATAGATAAATTTCCACGCAGGGACTAGATTGAAATAAGTAAATACAACAATACATATATGAATTCAATGATCCCTCTTCTTCTTTCCTTTTAACAGACTTGCTAGGCCCTTGAGAAATCCTCTGTTGTTTCTACGTTCTTCTTGAAATTCATGTTCCACCTGACTTAGTCTTTGGAGGATTTCCTCCAGTTCCGGTGGGGAAAATCGTGGCGGCTGCGACTGCTGCCGAATCGGAGGTCGAGAAGGTATTTGATACCCATGAGCTGGATATCCCACTCCCCAAGGGGCTCCATATGGTCATTCGGGTTGAAGGGCGTTGTAGTTTGCCGCTACAAGGTACGGGTCGGCTTCAGCATAGTTATAATGAGTGTGAGCCGGCTGCTCAAACGGATTGTACGCCGTTGAACCGGCGTATGTAGGAATCGGGTTATCAAAACCCAATGGTGGCGGTGGTGGTGCAACTGGTGCAGAATTCACCTCTGGAATTGGGTTTGAGGACCCACCCATTTGTGGGTCTTCATGCCGTGGCGGGTAGTGACTGCCACTGGAGTGTTGAGGAGTGCTAAAGTGAAAATCCCCTCCTCGCGCGGATATTCGTGCGCCTGTTCTCCTACGCCTTGGTGGTTCTCCTGTCAAAACAATTGAAGGATACAACAAGAAATATAAAGGACAAAGTTTAAGATTAAAAACAATTTGGATTTGTCTTTGTAGGATCGTACGACTGATCCGAATAAGTCGTTTAGAGAGGTTCTGATCTATTTCAGGTGCGGAAAACAAGAAATAGACTTAGTAACAGCTCGATCTTCACTTAATTCACTAATTTTATTGATTTGACGTTGATTACAATCAATCTTCACACCGGCAGCACTTCGGCAAGTAATACAAGGACTCAATACTGATTTCGCTCATAAGTGACCTATATATAGGCACATTGATTCCGCTCATAAGAACACAAGAACATCAGGAGCGAAATCAGATCTTTGTGATTCCGGGCGGAATCACCTACATACGTAGGTTGGAGCGAAATCAGCATTTAAACTCTAAAACTCTTCACTTTTCTCAATCTACTAACCCTGATCTATACAATTCAATTTAAGACTCGATACAAGACGAAGACGACAGACGGATGCACCAACAAACTCCCCCTCGGATGTTGACGGAGTCTTCAGTGTCGAGTCTTCGCACTTTCAGTCTTTATCAGCCTTTGGGCTTCTTTTCTTTGAAATGTTTGACGCTGTAAGTATCCTTCAATCTTTATCTTCTCTTTTATCTATCATCAACAAACTCCTCACGAACAATCTCTACTCGGATGTCTTCAGACTCCCCCTTTCAATATACTGGGATCGTAGTCTGGCATGTTGAAATCACACAGTCCTCAGGTATCGAAACCTGACTCTCTATCATTCAAATAACCTGCACATTCTCTACCCAAAAATAAATTTTTTGATGATAACTTGTAAAACAATCTCGCCATCTAATGAACCTCTTGCAGGAATAATACAATCAAAGAATGATTTTACCATGTTAATCATTGATGAACCACTTGAAGATATATCTCTTTTATGTTAAAAAACAACACACTCTCCCAAACCATCTGTTCATCATGTTTAGCACTTGGAATTTTGAAAATCAGCTCTCCAACACCAGTTGTCGAAAATCTTTTTGTATTTTACAAAATTTATGCTAAAACACACTGAAAATCTTTTTGGATTTTTGAATAGAATGAAATGCAGTAAAGAAATATTTACATACAATATTTTTGTGAGTTTGTATAAGAGGATCATATCAGTTGTTGAGACAAATCACTAACACCGTTAAGCTTTAAACATTTTAAGTTCTAAACGATTCACTTAGATTGTCAGTATACTGGTCCACTTAAATTCTCACACAAAGTTCAACTGCTTCGAGATACGATATTAATGTCTTAAGCACTTAAACTTAATCTCGTGTCCCACATCAGAATATACTCCCGTATCCAGATCCCAATATTCAGTCTTACAGGTGAGTATACCACAGATGATATCTGTAAGGGGTTATAAATTATGAAGAATCATGAGAGCTCAGGTCAGAACTACCGTTCAGCAGAGAGATCATGACTCAACTTTTGGTGTGTCCCCTTTAGAGGATCTTTTGAATACAACAGCAATGACTATCAATTTTATTGTTTCATCAATTTGCTGAGGGCGGCGCTATATTTCAAGCATGCGGAAAGTATTATTCGAGGACTAGGTCAGAACTTCCATTCAGCAGAAGTCCCGGAATAATACTCCAGATATCACTGAGCATAAAGACCTAGTATCTCAGAAAGAGGGACCTTTCAAACAAGATTTCGGGGGTTACCCATATATCCGAGAGATGTTTCCCCACGATATAAGCAAGTTTGAAATTTAGGTTTATATCTCGTCACAATCTACTAAATGTGCAAAAACCTACTCACACATCCACAGTGAGATCGTTTATCACATTTGACATTCCAATTCTTTAGCATGTTGTGATAGTCCACTGATGTATTATCATTTCCTCTTTTATACAACAAAACTCATTTTTCATTTTTTACTGTTTTTGTCTTTTTTCCAGTAGGATTTATCATGTTTTTGGCTTTTTCAAATTTTCAAATGTTTTTTGGATTTTCTGAAAAATTTACTCCCCCTAAAATGCAAACACATTTTAGGAAATTTGAAAACAAATGAGCTCTACCTGTACAGTTTGTTTTCTCAAAAAAATTGACAACCGATATCAAATCGCCATCCACTAGGCATAAACAATCAGAACTCCCCCTTTCACAAAACTATTTTCTCATTATGATTTCAAAACACTTAAGTTTGTTTTAACCAAAATGATTTTTCCGAAAAATAAGTTTTGTTAAATTTACCACTTGTAAAGTTAGGGGTTTGGTTCATCACATTTTCCTCAATCATTTTTAGAAAATCAGATACAACTTAATTTCCCTGATTTACCACTTGGAAGTGAAAATTTCCATTAACCACTTGTAGGAATACCTCATCTACACAAAACTATTTTACCAATAAAAATGCCGATTCCTGCTTCACACTTACCAACCTGGAAGCTCCGGCAATTCACACTTATCCTGTAAAATTTAACTTTTATAAGAATCAATCACATTATCAAGTACTAAGAAAGATGCCGATTCCTGATCCGCGATTACAAACTTGGGATCTCCGGCATAGTCAGATGTTCAAGGAAAAAGAATTTCCACCCAAGTCTGACCAACCTAGGGTGTTTTTAGCTCTTTTAGCTCTTGTTCAGTAGGGTTAAAAGTTGCTTTCTTTGTTGCGTAAAAATCTTTAACCCCTTTTACTTTCTCATCAAGCATTTTCCCAAAAATTTTCTTAACATTCCCATTGAATGTTTTCTCGACATCAAACTCTGTTTTATCAAAATAAAATTGATCTAAGATTTCAACTTTACCAACTTTCTGTTTGACCTTCTCAAACTTCAGTGATGGAAATTCATCATCATTCACTGAAGATACATAATTTACCTCTTTTACCTCACCTTGTGGCTCTTCTGGCTTTGTGGAACCAGATTCATTGCCAATTTTTACATCACCTTTCTTAACAACCCACATTTGGTTATCCTTGGCTTTCCTTTTGTAAAATTTTTTCTTCGAACACTCACCAACTTCATAAATCGAATTTTCAAAAATTTTGAAGTTTTCAGTTGGTGGTTCAACATCGACAACCTTCTCTTTGACTTTTTCAGAAACTCCCTGTTTTGTCTTGATATTCTTCGGACAATTCCATGCAATGTGACCAGCTTCATTGCATTTGAAATATGTTCGAGTCTCTTTTGGATGAAACACTCCAGTTCCATTCCTTTTCTTCTCACCAAGAAACTCCTGGTTTGATTGTCTCCAGAAAGGTTTCTTCTGTTCTTCTTCTGCACTTCCACCTGAAACAAATTCTGTTTTTGTTTTAGAATTTTTCTCATTTTTATAATTTTTAGGTGGAATAAAACCTAAACCTTTCTTTTTGTATCTACCATTATGGTTTGGTTTCTTTTGAAAACCAGAACCAGAATTGTAACTCTTTTTCTTGTTTGAACGTTGTTGTACTCTTGAAGTGTATTTTTTAGGTTTTCCAGTAAGATTTAAATCTTTTATTTCAGAAATCTTAATTTCTGTCATTTTGAAAACCTGTTTGATCATTTCAAATCTAACACTTCTTATTGGAAACTCTTTGTCAGAATATAATTTGTCAGAATCATTTAAAGTGTATGCTACTTCAAATGTTTCATCATCCAAATTAGATTTTGATAACAAAAACTCTTTATTGTATGCCCGTTTGACCGACGACTTTGGACTGTTGACCGACGAACTTGAACCTCCAGACCCAGACTTTGACTCAGACTCCTCATCTGTATCCAACACCTGATCGACCACCTTTTTTATTAACTCGGACTCATGATCAGTGTCAGACGATGTAAAAACCACGTCAATGTTTTCTGGTAATTCATCAGTTGTATCGGTTTTTAACTTTATATTGACTGCTTTTTCGACTTGCTCCTCATTTGGTTTTCTGGGAGAATAACCTTCCCAGATTGGAAGCGGACACTTGTTATACGTAACACTCGGTTTCTTACAAGTATCCTTCATCTTTGGCTTGTCATCTTTGAATGCTTCAAAACCTGCAACAGTCGGATAAATTCGATCAATAAGATAATCAGAACTAGAATAACTCTGCAATAATCTTCTGATTCTCTCATTCTCAATCTTCTCCTTCTCTAACTCTTGCTTCCACTTTGCACTTTCTTCGATGTAAAAGTTAATAGCTTTCTGCTTCGTCATCAATGTTGCATTCATCATCGTCAAAGCATTTTCTCTTTCAGAGTTTGTCTTTTGAAGACCAGTTACTGTTCTGTTCAATACATCGTATGATTCTTTCACGTAGTTAAGACTGAATAGTAATTGTTCCTTCAACTTCTCAAACTCTGCCATTTTCTCATCTTTTGCCGCACATTCTTTGCAAGTCTCCAAACACTTCAAGCACGGCTTGATAACTTCAACAATCTTTTCAACTTCAATAATTTTCTCAACTTCAACTACTTTCTTATCTTTAGTCACCTTTTCTGGTTCAGCAATCTTCTCAGCAACACTTTCAGTCTTCATTTCCTTTTGTTCTTTTGCAGCTCATTTTTCTTTCAGCTTCTCCATGCGATCTGCAAAATAGAAATGAAAACTTTCAGGAGATAGATGAGATTTAGCAATATTAATATGTTTTTCTTCCTCATCATCACTGCTGCTATCATTAGTTGGTGACTGATCAAACTGTACAGATTTTTCAGAATTATCATCCGATGAACCAGAATCAGATGGTGTTTGATCAAAAACAATTTCTTTTTCTGAACTGTCATCTAAGCTTTGTGAGCTTTCATCTGATGCAACAGACTTTACAGTTTCACCAATAGATTTCATCCATGCAGTAAACATATCAGGTTCTTTCACTATTTTTGCAATGAAAGCTTTAAAATCTCCTTTTTCGTCTACAAACATATCCCAGCTGAAGCCTTCAGGTAGCTTCTCATCATCTTGATCGACTATGCATACTTTGCTATCAGGAGATATATAATTGTTCCAGTTAAAATCCACCACACACGCTCTTTTTGAATCCTCGATTCTTCTACCATGAGCCACTTGTGGTTCTTGTTGTTGACCAACTTGCTGGTAAATGGCTTTCCGGTAGTAATCGTCTTTTCCAAATGGATTCTGAGCTCCACTAGCTTCCCTGTTCTTGCATTCCCGTTTGAAATGGCCTTTCTCCCTGCATCGAAAACAAGTAACTTTAGATTTATCAAAACCTAAAGTAGAAACGTGTGCATCAAGAAAGTCATTTCTCCCGGTAATCAGCTTGAACTTTTCAGCACGTCTAAGAACGCTAGCTAGACACCATTTGATGTCCATTAACTCCATTTCTTCGGCGTCTATCTGATCGTACTCCTCCTTTGTAAGCATAGGATTTCCGATCCATCCAGCCACTAAACCCTCATAAGAAAGCAATACAGAACCAAGCAGAGCCATGTGATCTTTAGCGGTTTCCTCAGAAAAATTTTGACCTTCAGGAAGATTCAAACCGATATTGCACTGGATCACATAACCATTTCCTGTCTTTGTGCTATGAGAATGGAAACTTGATGTAGTCTCTTTTGGATTGACACTCGGAAATGAAGAAAATCCACTACTGCTTTTGGAACTTTGATCAACCTTTTCTGTTGAATCCCCAGCACTGAACGCAGTTTGAATTTTTGGGCTTCTTTCTGCTTCCTGAACACTACCTTTGTAGTACATTTTCACATCCTGTTGACCACTTGGACTGTTCATCCTTGCGATCTTCTGCTGTTCCAAATCTTGACTTTCGATTTTCTCAATAAACTGTGAAATCGTCAACCCATCATAAACACCCGTATTCTTTAGAATCATCAAGTAAGTTCCCCACTCTTTCTGCGGTAAAGCGTCCGCTAACTTGTCTACCCACTCATCAGGATCTTTGGTTATACCAATCATAGACATAGATCGCACTAAATGGCAGTAACGTTCAATCAGCTTCTTCGTGTCTTCTCCCGGTAAACTACTGAACAGATCAAACTCTTTCTTGAGCAACGCCTTTTTACTTTTAATCATGTTCTCACTACCCTCAAACTTAACACGTAGAGCATCCCAGATTGACTTTGAAGTTTTATCATGCTGAAGCAGAATGAAAATGTCTTCTTTGATTGCCTGCTGTAATAAACTAATCATCATCTTTTCAGCACGATACATATCTCGTTCTTGATCACTAAACTCAGAAATTGTTTTCACAACTTGCAAATCAGTACGAGGCAAAACATATTTCTTTAGAATACACTCCCATGACCTAAGATGATTTGCCTGAACCAAGTTTTCGAATCTGTCTTTCCACCCGTAGTACTCTTCAATACTCATCAGTTTCGGGGGCTTTTGTAACGTTCCGGTCTCGTTTTCCAAATTCATATTCTGAGCAATGGATGTCGAAGTAGTCGGGGATGAAGCAAACGCGTTGTAGAACTCTTCACTCATGATTACGTAATTTTTCTTTCAAAAACAGTCACTTAGAAGCGAAATCTGAGATTTGATAGACTGGAGTGGAATCACCAATATGTGGTTTCGAGCGAAATCAGAATATCAGCTAGGAGCGAAATCAGGAACAACCAACAACTAGGAGCGAAATCAAGAATTTGTCACCCTGGAGCGAAATCAGAACATTTAGCAACCTGGAGCGGAATCAACAGTAAGTTTTGGAGCGGAAACAGACTATGTATCTCAGGAGCGAAATCAGCAAGTTATCAGGAGCGAAATCAAAAACTTTGTATCCCAAGAGCGAAATCAGAAATATCCATTATGAGCGAAATCAGCTCGGAGTCCATTCTGGTCCATTTTTAGTATGATTTTAGCTATGAAACTTTCTAGGGTTTGTCAAAGTCCAATTATCTATAATCTGTGAAATTTTGAACTAATTTTGACCGTTAAAACTTCCTGAACTGATGAAAGAAGGTGTAGAAACAAGAATTTTCAATCAAATAAGGCTGTAAACTGCAGAACTCCTCCAACTGGCTCTGATACCAATTGTAGGATCGTACGACTGATCCGAATAAGTCGTTTAGAGAGGTTCTGATCTATTTCAGGTGCGTAAAACAAGAAATAGACTTAGTAACAGCTCGATCTTCACTTAATTCACTGATTGTATTGATTTGACGTTGATTACAATCAATCTTCACACCGGCAGCACTTCGGCATGTAATACAAGGACTCAATACTGATTTCGCTCATAAGTGACCTATATATAGGCACATTGATTCCGCTCATAAGAACATCAGGAGCGAAATCAGATCTTTGTGATTCCGGGCGGAATCACCTACATACGTAGGTTGGAGCGAAATCAGCATTTAAACTCTAAAACTCTTCACTTTTCTCAATCTACTAACCCTGATCTATACAATTCAATTCAATTTAAGACTCGATACAAGACGAAGACGACAGACGGATGCACCAACAGTCCTAAGTTCTTTGTCTAGACTCGAAAATTTAGGAATGTGCAATTGTGTCATTGAGATTAAACACAAAAGGCTAGTGTTTAATTCACTCAATGTTGGCTCTGATACCAACCTGCCACACCCCGATATTTCCACGTATTATCGGTGGGCCCGGTGGGGAGTATCGTGACGTAGTTGATATCATCATAGTCATACAACACAATATTTAAATGCACAGCGGAAGCAAAAGATAGATTCGTTTCAACTTTAATAAATTTTAATATTAAGTATCACAAACAGTTGAAAATAATCCACAGGTGGATCAAAATAAAAAGGAAACATTGTTCAACAGTTTTATGGCATCCAAGCTTGCGAGACTTATTTTGGATGCTTGGAGAAAGCCAGCCTAGTTCGCGTAGTACCTGCACTTAACCTTTTTGGGAAAATACGTCAGTTTACACTGGTGAATACAATCAACTGGTTCATTTTTAAAAGTTTAATAAAATTGATTTGAATGCACGTGGCACAAAACTCTTTATAACTTGGGATAATTATTTGAATATAATACTTGTAAAAGAATTACATGTTTCTTATGCGTTCAGTGGCCCGGTTCGTGCCGGGTTAAAGATCAATAGACACACCACATTATTTATTTAGGCACTGACGGGTGTACGCCTACACCCCGTGCTTAGGTCGTGGCCATTTCGTAAAATGATGCCAAGGATATCCGGGACATGGTCATTAACCCCCCAAAGGCATTTAAGCAAAAAAACATATTTTTAAACGGGTCATCTCGATAATACTTAACCACCAATCGATTAAGGTCGAATGCCCGACCAAGCGGTATTTTATATACCGTACCCCAAGCCCGTATAAGGGAAAATAAGTTAAAAGTATTTACCTTTGCAAGTAATAATCACAACAAGCAAGTGCACGTAGCTTTTACCAGGTCTCCTATTCTGGAATGAAGGTTTATAATAACCTATTAGAATCCTAACGGGTCTTTAAATAAGCCTAAACTTGGACCGGTTAGTTTTTAAAGGAAGATACGGTTCGAACGCGTGATTAAGCGAAGACCGGAATAGAATGTGATTTAGACCCGACAAGTTTGAAGACTTGTATAATATGGGTAAACTAAACACATTCTGGATTTTGAGATAAATATGATAAGGTTCGACCCGTTTTGGCTAATTTATGCAAACTAGTTACATAAACCGAACCGAACGCGTAAGAAGCGTAACGGGTAACCATAAGAGTCGTTTACAGGTTTCCTAAGTTAATATGCCTTAAATATGTTGTGATATCAGTAGGATACCTTCCATTATGCCCAAAACGAGTTTAATCTCAAATTAAGCCCCGTAGGGGTATTTCGGTCATTTTAAAGATTATAAAAGAGATTAATTATAATTCTGAGACTCGGGTCTGAGATAATCAGTAGAACCACTTATTTTAACAGGTTATATCAGTTGGTGATAAGTCTTATATGACAAAATGGTTTTAAACCCATACTAGGTGTTTAATACGCGTAAAAAGCCGTTTTAAGCGATTTCCGGGTTAAACAGGAAATCTGAGTTTTCTGATCAGGTTATAAAGTTCAAAATACTTCATTTATCATATAAAATCAGTGGCCAAATATTTGGTATCAATTGGTTAAGAAAAACTCATTTTATAAGCAAAAGGGTATAATCGGTAATAACCGAATCAAGGTAATAACCTTAGGTTATGATCAGGTTAAAAATAATTAAAAATCTTCAAAAATCCCAAAATATTATATTACATCAGTGGGTAAAAGGTTTGGTGTCAAAAATTGGGTTTAGATAGGCTTTATGTTAATTACGCCGTTTAATTCATAAAAAGCGTTCTAATTACGCTATTAAGCATAACTCCTAATCTAGACCTCAAACTGATGTGAAAATTTAGGGACATGTTTATAAATCAGTAATAAAGATTATTGTCCTTTCACAGTTCCAAAATTCTCGTTTTATGGTCAAAAGGGCATTATGGTCAACATTAAGCAATTAACGGAAACGTGTAAACGAATCGGACAATCAACGAACCAGCCACAGAGGGTTATACTATCGTGTAACCTGGTCCTAAAGAAGCTCTAAGGCAAAACTAAATCATGCTAAATCGGGTCAGAACTGAAGTTAAAGCAAAAGTCAAAGTTTTGCGACTTTCGGTTCCGAACCGATCCTAAACTGGCAATTTTCGGGTCGAACATGCTTAGACATGTTCTTACATTTATTACTAAGTTATATGAGTGATAAAATAGGTTACACGTCTTCTACATTGCTAATTAGGTGTTAATTCGAAAATTAATATTCTGTTGACTTTTTCGGATTAAGTTTGACCCGACAAATGATCTAGTTAGAATGGGAATCAGAGGGTGCCCTTTTAAGGGTTTATTGCCCACATAATTACCAACTTATAACTACCTTAAGTTTAACCAATCACTGGACCATTAGTGATTAATTGCTAAGTCAAACCTTAATTACGACGGTTTAACTTTAAGCTAATTAACTAAGTAAAACATGATTAAGGAAGGTTAAGGATACTTACGAAGGTCCTAATTACGACTAGAGATGCTTAGGGAATGGCCTTGAGCTCCAGAAATGATCTGAAGTTGAGTTGGGAATGAATGATCAAAGTTTGCAACAATGTGGGTTCTTATATAGTGTTCTTGATTGCGTAAGATCATGCCAAACAACTCTAGGATTGATCCCTGATCAATAACAAGTGTCCCTAAGCCTAAGAACTAGTTTATGCTGCATATGGTAGTGAAAAATATCCATTTAAGTCGGTTAAACATGTTCATAATAGGCACCTGTCTATTTTCTGTCGCTGGGGATGCCTTACGGACCGTAAGGCAAGACCTTTACGGTTCGTAAGCCTTTACCAGAAGGCAAAAACTTGTGACCTTTCAAGCTTCGAACAGGCAACTAGATATTATGTAACACCCCAAAAACGGGTTTGGTAATCAAACCACGTTAATACTAATGACTTGGTAAAATACTGTTAGTGGTAAAATTTAACCCGGTGAATATTAGGATAAGAAATAAATAATCCTAATATTAACTAAAAGGTGAATAAAAGTTTCTAATGGAGTGAAATTTATAAGAGGCCGAGTAACGAGATTTAAAATAAACTTAGTCATAGATTTTCCGAACCCACTAATTTAACTAGGAATGTTTAACCTAGTTAATAAGTGGGGAATATTGTTAGAAATAAGTAGGTTGTGCCCTACTTAATTAACTAACCAAACATGAGGGACCAAAATGGGGTAACTTGAAAATGGTTTTATTAAACTAAATAAAATAACACAACACACACACACACAAGAGTGTGTGGTGCGTGTCTGGATCGAGCTCAGGGGGCTCCCATGGAGCCAAAAACCCTAATTCACATATAATCATCAAATTGAAGGATCAAATGAAGCTCAAATTCACAACCGAACGTGAATTAATGATCACCCGAACAAGAGGATCATAAGGTATGTAAAAATCTTGATGTTTGGTGAAGTTGTAAGAATTTGATAATCATCCTAATCGCGAATTAGGCATGGATTAGAGAAGCTATGGCTAGATTAGTGATGTATACTTGCTTAAGAACGAAACCCTAAGTGAAAATCATACATAACATGCTATGGATTGATGGATTTGGTGAATTAACACACTTAGATAAGTGGGTTTTGATGTTATGATGAAATAGATGATATAGATATGCTTAGAATCATCATGCATGTTAAGTAATCAAGAAATACTTAAACAATTTGCAAGTTTGAGTATTTGATCATAAGTGATAGTGGTGAATTTTGATGTTAATCTTGGTAAAAATAACTAATTATGAACTAGTTGTAAATGTGTAAAAATGTATGCACATTAGGTGTTTGTTAAAATGCCTAAATGAAAACTAAAGTGTTGAAATTAGAGTGAAAATGTGTATTTGAATAATATGGCAAGTTATATGAAATATGAAACAAGAAGAGTTCTAATCATCATGTTGATTTGAACTAATGTTATAAATCATGTGATCGAAAGTAGTTAACTTTAATAAGCTAAGTTAACTAATCATGAAGTCGAATAGTAGTTTCGACATATGAAATAAGTGAGATGGAATAGTCGTGAATAAGTATGACTAATCTAACCATCTTACAATTTACAATGATAGTTTGACGATTAACAAGCTAGGTGAAAGCTTGGGAACGAAGCGGGTCAAACGAAGCAAGAATGACGGAAAAGCATAATTTGGAAGTAAGGTAAGTATAGCTTACACTAGTCATATATTTTAGAATGTTCTTTTGTCGTATTAATTACGAATAAGATAAATGCCTAATTGAGATATGATGTTCCGGCGTGTAGTCGTACGGAACAAGATAACCAAATAGGATAAGAAACCGTATTGATGGTTAAAAATGAGTTAAATCGGTAATTCGATCATGTTATGACGAATGAAATATGTACTATTAAAGGTTACCATATAAGGTAAATCATGATAACCAATAAGGGTAAAATCGTAATAGATGTCATCTCGCTAATAATTGGTCATTTAGACCAAACGGGTCAAAAGGTGAAATTATCACCCTTTGACAATATCGACTAATGGGTTGTCGAGTTGTATGATTTTAGGGAATAAATAACACATGGATGTTTACAACGCTATCACTTAGCAGCCACTAAGGCAAGGTATTGAAACATGTCAATATATTGATCCGAGCCAGGTATGTATAATAACACAACTCATCATGTAGAATTTGGAGTTCTATAAGAGTTAGACAAGGTTAAAGTATAGATATTCGGTTATCTTTTAGGTAAACCGAATAAATTGAATTATGTTTATGGTGTTTTAGAAGCACATGGGTTACAAACAAAAATTATAGTTAAAAGGTAGGATTTTGAGTCAAACAAGTATTTAAAGGTCCTTGTAGTAAAAGAAGGATGAAAATTGACCAAATTGCCCTTGTAAGCTAATTTGAACGAACAACCCATAAAGGTGGTTCGGAAACAAGTTTTATGATTAAATAAATGCTTAGAATGAGTATAGATAGTGAAGGATGTAAATTCTTGGGTCGAAAGACTTTATATGAGTCTTTGTCGTAAAATGATAATCCGAGGGGTAAAAACTCGGAACATATAGATATCTACATTAAATCCAACGCACATATAGATGTGGTGGAAGATAACTTGATAAGAAATGTAGGAATAAGATGTTAGAAATGAATGAATGCGATTTCAAGTTTTAAAGTGCCTAAATACCCTTAACGGGTCAAAATAAGCATACGAGCGAAAACGGGTTTAAATTGGGTAATAAACCTATTATTAGAACCTAATATGGTAGGTAACATTAATTTGAAGAAGTGTATGTGATATAAGGATCAAAAAAATATGTTTGTTTGATAAAATGCATAAATGGGTTAAAATTCGGTAAAAAGGTAACAAGTCAAAGACTTAGAAGTCTAAAAATTATTTATGTTGGATGTTGGATTTTAACTCCATATGATGGAGAATTAAATTACGGACGCGTAGGAAAAAGAATCGGGTAAAACGGATTAAAAACGAGAGAGTTGTGCTCGTTTCCGTGAAATTGGGTCATGCTGGGAATATGCAGCATCAGTTCAAGCAACAGGCTGTGAAAAAGGGGGCTAGGCGTCACACGACGCCCCTAGGCGTCACGCGACGCCCCCTAACTCCGGAAAATTGTTAAATTTTGTTCTTTTAACCCATGTAACTTGTTTAAACTTAATATTTGACTATCAAAACTAACTTTTAAGTTGGTTTTGATCTTAGGTGAATGTCAAGAGTGCCCGGATGAAGATCAAGCTCCATGAAGAACCGAACACATGATAATGAAGCTTCCGCATTAAACTTTGTTTTGATTTCATAATATGAATTATGGAAACACTTAAGACTGGTATTATGAATGTTTCAAACTTGTGTGAACATTCTTGATGGAAAAGTTTTTATTAAGTCGTATTTTTATATAAAATGCATATTTTATTGATATATTAACATTAAATTAGAATGGGTGTTACATATTACGAATTTGGGCCTCTATTATCAGTATGGGGCCTCTTGATTGGGTCCTGAACAGTTTACACCACCTTGCCATGTTTTAAAGTTTTCCTTGGATTCTTTTAAAAGGCCATAAACGAAGATTGTCGTGCACATCCTCATAGGATCCCATTCTTTACAAATTGGAATCAATCATTGTTAGTATTAACCGGATTAGGATGCTTATCAGATGTTTAAAACACAGGTTAAGGGTTGGGATTTATACATAGGTCGTTCAGAGGTATGTATTAACATGTCGACGCATTTAACCCCTCGTATACGAATTTTATCATAACTTTCTCATATGATAACGCAACTTGGTGAAATTTTTATCATGCATTCTAGTGAGCATAACTAATCATTACAAAGCTTCGGGTTTGCTAAAAGGCCACTCAGAGGTATACTTTAAACATGTTGACACATTTAACCCCTGTAGTTTGTAATCTCTCACTTTCTTTCACAATTAGCTTCGTATGATCCATGATTCATTCGTTTAAGGGTATAAACATCATGTAGGGTTATTGTAAAGTATATTTATCCATTGTTGACATTTTGAACCCTTATATTCACATACTTTCTTTGTTTGTCAACTTTTAGTCCTTCTAAGGAAATCCTTTACACGTCTTAAGCCCGTGACACGTGTCGATATAATATTCGACATGAAATTTCGAGGTGTCACACTACACTTATAGACTCCCCGTCAACTGTTACTATCTGTTATGTCTTACACTGATATCTTTAGTCACTGGAGACTGCACTTACAGACTCCCCCTTGACTGATGATATCATGCCTGCTTTCAACTTTGCAGAGACTTGATCTTTCTAGCAGAGCACAACGATCTTCAACCCTTCTAATAAAAGACTTGCTGACGATCACTTAAATGTCCACTTCGAGAAACCCGAGGAATCCAACATCAATCATTGTCAGTCCTTCCCCTCAAACTACTCCCGAATCGAGTTAACGTGAACCGACTTACAACCACATGTAAGAACATCGCACGATTCTTAATCTTCAAACTTAACTGATAGAAGAGTGAAACATCGGATTTCCAATGCCCAACATCGAACACTTCAAATTCCGCAAGGACATGAAGTTTGGTTCGATAAGTTAATAACAAACCAAACTCCAAAAATGTACATCCACCATTTTGATCAAGATCTTCAAACGAGTGTCTGAAATCATTTCATCTCGAATCTTCAAGATCCAACCTAGTGTCTTCAGGAATCCACCAATTACCCGATAACTTTCGTCTCCGATCTCCCCCTCAATGAAAGAACCTCCTAATTATTTCGAGAATCTGACTAGTCACCAACTTGGAATGGGTACCAAGAAGACTAATCTTCTCTACTCTAACCGGCATGTGATAAAGGCTCAAGTTTCAACTAGTTGTCAAACGAGAAATTAACTTCATCACGTCAACACTAGATTAAATCATGAACATACTTGATGAAACTTCAATCAAACATGAGCTCATAACTACATTGTGTTGTATACATTTCGCCACCAGTAAGATATTTGCAACATGACTTTTAAGTCCTTAACGCACCGCAAGCATTGCGAGATTTACAAAGATAATAGGATTTTTTTAATTTTACTCCCCATTTTTTCTTTGTAAACTTTCATAGTCCAAGCCACTTCACCTTCAGCAAGATACCATAAATCCTGAACGTATATTCCGAACTTACATAAACCCTGAACATATTACGAACTATAAACCCTAAACATATTCCAGACTATAAACCCTGAACATATTCAGGAATATAAAACCTGAACATATTGCGGACTATAAACCCTAAACATATTCCGGACTATAAACCCTGAACATATTCAGGAATTATAAACCCTGAACATATTGCAGACTATAAACCCTGAAACATATTCGGAACTAATAGAAACTTGGATGGATAAAAATCGGAACATGTAAACTCGGAATAATATCTTCAAAATGTCATTCTAAAAAACTCGGAATGCTCTTCTTCCTTTCCAAAACTCGAAACTTTGAGAAATTCGGAACCTCTTATGTCTTTCCAAACCTTGGAACATAAAAACTCGGAACAAGTCACAAATTTGGAACACACCATCTGATTAACTTGATAACCAGGAATCAAGTAATCCGGACCAAAACTTCAGAATGAATTCAGAAATTCGGAGAGTTATTTTTCGAATTATCAAACCACTTTCGGATTATCTACCAAAACATGACTACACGTTAAGGTCATTGAAAATCCGGAAGGATAAATTCGGAAGGAATTTATTCGGAACTTTCTAACACTTACAGAAATTCGGAATACACAATTTCGGATAAAAAAACCCAGATCTACCAAAAACCCAACAATTCTCTACAAAACAGCTCGAATTTCTTCAAGTATGGACCAAATTTTCTTCAACTTTTCTACAGAAAAGCCACGTCTTCATGATGTTTGGAGGAAACAAACACCAAATCAAGAGCAATGGTGATTCGGAAGGCGGTTAGACTATTCCAAATCAGTAACCATGTTCTGATACCATTGTGAAAGCACTGGATCGATGACGAACATCAACATTGCACTTGATTCTAGACATGAAACACCAAAAACATAGAAGATGGAGAAGAAGATGTAGGCGAAACTCATTCATTTCATTACAATCGACACAGATTACATACCGAACGAGTATACATCATCTTCTACAAGCTGGTTTAGATCACAAAGATCTAAACCCTAGCTTTCTCTCTCTAACACATAGTCTATCTCTCTCTAGAAATTGCACAAAGCTCACCAAGAAGGCTCACCCTAGAAAGATTCCAAGAGTTGCCCTAATCTACCCTATACACACACATATATAGACTAGGGACTAAACCCTGACATGACATATTGTCCGCGATACAACAAACAATTTTATCCAAAATTACATACAAACTCGAAATAATAACAAAACAATCGTTCGAAATTTAACAGATAAATTCGAAACCTTTAATACACAGGGAACCATCCGAGTTTATAGCTCAAACTCGTATAAGATAACAAACTCGGAACCCATATTACGAGTTAACCTTGTAATCCGGAATCGTGTCTTGCTTCATCATCTTTGACTTCTTTGACTTGGACTTTGCTTTGGTTGATCAGAATTGATAAAGCACAGTTACCCGACAGGAACTGCACTTACAGACTCCCCTCAACTGTTGCTATCAGTTCTGTCTGACACTGATATCTTTAGTCACCGGACACTACACTTACATAAACTAACTACCAAAACTGTTTTAAACAACATAACCTTTTTATAGGTTGATATTTACAAAAAATTACATCATAAAATGAGTATATATATATATATATATATATATATATATATATTAATTTGAGTACGGTATTATTATAATATTTTATTAATTTAAAAAAATTAACATGTTAAATAATTACTCCTGTCCTCTTCTCTGTTACATCATACGGGTACATCTTTAGTACACATTAAAATATAAAGTGTCGTATGAACGCATCTCTAATACACATTAAAATATAAACTGTTTTAAATGTTATCCTTATGTATTTAACTTTCAATATATTGTAATTGTAATTTGTTTGGCCAGTAATTAAAAATCTATTAATCTATATCTATACTATATTATAATGCATGAGGGAAGGGTATTTTAAGATACCCAAAAAATAAGAACTTTTTCCTCTTTAATTTATAGATAGACCCCTAAAATGAGGGTAATATGGTCTTTTAAACACCATTTATTTTTTAGCCCCTAAACTTATTATACTTAAATCCCCGAGTTATAACAAAATTACAGATAATTAGTTCCACTTTTCCCTCTCCACAACAATCTACCCATATCTTATAAACAATAATGTTTTAGAAAAATTCAAAAAGTACCATGACGACCTACTCATTTTTGTTGACGTTTCGATAGTTGTATTGGTCAGTATTGACGTGTGGATTAAAAGGTACAGGTGGATGATGCCTTAGTGTACAAGTAATTAAAGCCCAATGTACTTAGTCATTATCCCATAATATTTAATAGCTACAAAATGTCAAGTGACTAAATACCGTCAATTTAATCATCTCATCTAGATTACATTTTAATCTCTAATCTTTAACAAAATTATAGATAATTAGTTAGTAGTTACACTTATCCACTTATAAAAAAACTACCCCCCCCCCCCCCGACGATTTTTAAACGATCATAACCATTTGGTATGTTATTTTATTCTCTTTAATTTGATTATAATATTGCTATAGTTTCTTAATTAAAAAAATTATATGTTACGTGATTAACAATGTCTAAGGGTGAGTAATAACTGTGACAACCCTAAAAATTACAGGTATCCGTACAATTAATTTATATGTAATTAGTGCTTAATTACTGTGCTTGATTACAATTACGAATAAACTGCTTTCTGTTTTCTTATACATACATGTTCATGCATCATACCTTATTACTATCACTTCATTTATTACACACAAAACAATAGTGACAAACTTGATGCACAAAATCACAGTTAGCACAGTGAGCGGATAACCCAGTAAACATGCTGACATTACCAGAACTAGACAGACATTGTCTCTGAGGCCAGTTTGAGCCGGGAATAGATTGCTACACTAGTAGTGAGTGTAGGGAGATGAGGTTTGTAGAACTGCGTCACGAGGTGATAGTTATAGTGACCGGATGTGCCTAAAACATGCTTTAAGTACAAAATCCTGCACTTTATTACAAAATTCAGCATTTAATATAACTAGTAAAGTGCAAAAACATGGGAAAATGATACTAGACACTTTCCAAAGTGTCGGGAATTCATTGTGTCACTAAAAATAATATTAAAGACACTTTAAATGCTTATTTAGCACTTTAACGGATCAATATCCAACCGAACAACCGGACTTTACCCGAAACATAAAAATATTGCCAAATACATTGTTCCTACTTTTCTGAGCTAGTTATGATCCCCGGACATCATAACCCCCCTTACAAAATATCTAGTAACTAATACTTGTAACAAGCACTTGAAATTAAACTAAAGGGTAACTATATAGTTAGAAGCTAAGCTAGAACACCCCCCCCCCCCCTATGCAATCGGCCCAAGTGGCCCCTACATGAAGATTTCATAAGTCTATTTTATTGGACCATGTCTCCTAGTGAGTAGCATATTAACCAAGAGTTAAAGAACTAAGATGGTTTATAAAAAGAGATGTTGGATCATGAGCTCATTATCACACCTACTAAAACACCCACAAAATTCTTCTCTCTTCCTCCATGCTTTCGGCAGCCACAATCATCCACCATACAACCATCTTCAACCTTCCATTCAAGTATTTTCCATACACTCAAAGGTGCAAGAGGTCCAACAAGTAAGCTTGGTGCACTCGGAAGCTCAAGGACCGCTCTCGTTTTCTTTTATCCACCACTTTTACGCTTCGAAACTTCCCTAGCCTTGTGCTAGTAGTAAGTGCCTTAGATCTTCATCTTGTTCATATTCTTGGTGGTTAATAGTGGAAAGAATGATGAAATTACAAGAACCCTAAAGATCATAACTTAAAACATGAACATAAAAGCTTTACACAAAGGTTATGAGGTGAAAGGTGATAATACATGGTAAATCTGAATTAAATGAACAAAAACCTGTTGTAAACAACTTATGGTCTGATATTAAACGTATTAGAAAGTATGGCGATCATATGTGTGCGTTCTAGTAACAATTAACCTGCAAAATCTTGCTGATTTGCATTTTCAGCCGACTTTAACTGGCTGTAAACAGGTCATAACTTAATGAAAAACTGATTTTCTTGAGTCTACAACATGTCATTATGAAATACGGTTCTAATGGCACCGGAATCATAATTTTTGGACCTCGTTTACTATTTTTAAAGTGTCGTTTCCTAACAGCAGCTAAAGCTGCATTTTTCTGCTGAAAATATGTGTTGTATTTTTTGTCACAACTTAAAATCGGTGTAAGATTAAGTCGTGAAATTTGTACTGTAGATGAACACCGATGTATTTGTAACTCTCTCACTGGATTTTCGTAAATCGGACTCTCGATGAATTTTAAATAAATTATTCCGCGGACTGTGGTCAGAAAAAGATAAATCTGATTTCGGTCCGGAAAATGATTTTCTATAAAATGTTGGTGACGATTTGGACCCCGATATTTTTACACAATAATTTTTGGTTCGTATAAGACATTCTATAAAAATTTGGGAATTTTTGGAATAAGATAACTATTTTATTAAAATACTCGAAAACGGCCCAGTTTTGTATATTAAAACTGAAACGATATAAGTAGTATTTCGCATATCTAAATGTCGGGTTGGTTAATTAAGAACTGATTGAATGATTTTGCAAAAGAAAATGATACGCTAGTAAGCATGGACGCCTCCGTTTACAAAGGAAACTCTGGCGAAATTTTCCTGGAAATATAACACTTAGAAATATTTTTGGTGACAAGTGTTTATAAATATATTTTTAACTTGTTTTCAAGATATAAATTTCCCCATGATTTTTATTGTAAAATAACCAAGAATTCGGAGGTGGATTTTCGTAAATAAAACTTGTTAAATATATATTTAGAATATATATTTCGTAGTAAAACGCTTGTGTGATTTTATGATTATTTTGTGAACTACACATATATTATTTTTAGGGTAAAAATAATATAACTCGTATACACTAAAAAGTAACGACTCCAAAATAATACCAACGCCCTCACAAATAAATATTTAAGTTACACCGGTATTATTATTACCACACGAACGTTAAAAATGTAACTTATGTATTTTCGGAAAAATACTCTTAAATGCGTGTTTTGATAAAAGTATTATTTTGGAAAATTGTATGGAATAAAATATAATATTTTTGGGAAAAATATGTATATTTTGGAGATAGAATATTTTAGACAAATGAATAAAAATATATTTTATTAAGTGAGACTTAATAATATATTTTTGGAATTACAAAAACGCACATGTATTAAAACCCCTATCTTTGGGAAGGAATATAATTATTAAATAATTAAGAAGTGGAAATACGAAATAGTTGCCTAACTATTTCCCAAAAACGTTAAACCTTAAGCCAAGGCACGGCCGTCCGTCTAATAGAAGTTAGTACGTGTAGGTCGTCACGCAGCAGGTTGATTGGGAGATACTATTTCGAGACGCACTTCTGTGAGTTCATGTCCCCCTTTTCTCTTAACTGTTTTCAGTTTTTATACTTCGGGGGTGAAATACATGTTACTATGATTACGAATACTTTTTACATGGTATGGTTAGCGTAAGGAGGGTTACTACTTAGATCATGTGAGTGGGTAGGCGGGAACTGGAGGCCATTAATCCTCATTGTAGGACCGAGGGTCAGTAGCAGTAGATCTATTTGGGTGTAGCGAGCCCAACCCCTAAGTCCGCTGAATGAACCAGGTGGTGACTTTGAGCCCGACGCAAAAATTTGCTAGGTTTGAGTCTTCCTACTGCACTTCACACATATCATTGGCTTTGCAACCCAATGGTGATCTCTTTTTCCTTATTTGCTACATACCAGGGATTTTCATACATACTGACATTTTTACAAGGGTTTATACAAACTCACCTACACATGAACTCGCTCAACTTTATGTTGACTTTTCAAACTACATGTATTTCAGGAAACTAACGGATCTGGCACGGTATGCACGTATTTTCAAGCTGCGTTTGAATAAAGAAGTCACCCAGGGTTTAGAAGGTGTAACCTCTTCCTGGACGGGTTACATATCCCTAAACCTAGTATTGTTTAAAGCCATTTGCTAAATCTTTATGAACTCAATTTAATTAAATTAAGGTTTGTAACTTATTTTGTGATTGTTGAAAATGGGATTTTTCTAAACTTTATTAATGGATGAATATCTCATGTTTTTATCATATAGCATTGTTATGATTGTTGCTATGGTATTAAGAAGTCACACCAAATAAACCCACGCTTCCGCAAAGCCAGGGTGTGACAATAACTGAATTGTTAACTGAAATCAACCCAAAACTGAATTAACTAAAAGCTAATTAACCGAAACCCGAGTTAACCAAAAACGGTTATCAATTTTTTGTGCCCTCATTTTGTCACGGCCCCAGCCCCGGTTTGACCCGGTCAGGAGCCGCGGGACAGGAACCCATGGTATTTAATTGATGCGACAGTGGAAGATTTTACAGGATCTTTTAAAACTCAAAAATGCCCGATTATTTTATTTCATAATTCGGGATAAACCCCGTAATTTACAATAGAGGAATTTCATAAGTAAATTCCCTTATTTATTAAAACATGTTTATTCATTTTAACTGAGCCACCTCTTCAAGCTTGTTAGTGCTCCGTAGCACGTTTTCCTTGATTCACAGCAGGTTGCCTGAAACATGTTTTAAAAATATTTTATCAGCGGGAAAATGCTGGTGAGTCAATCAATTTGATAAAATGACACATAGTTATAAATTACAGCATAAGAGCGATTACAATGGCTTCTATCTTATTTTTATCTGGCGCCGTGTCACCTGGTGACGATGGTCATACCACTATTGGGTCTTTCCCCAAGTTGTGATGATTATCACTGTTAGGATTTATTAGCCTAACCGTGAGAAATTAGTAATGTGCACAATACCCCAATTAGCCAGTGATTCAAGATAACCATGACTTAATCCCTGTAATTATAACTTTTGAAAATGATTGGAGTATTGTAAAATACTGTTGATAAAAAGAGAATGACTCACATTACAGATTTATACGGGCAGAGTTTAGCCTACTGATTAGCCTTGTAACCTAATTTAAATAACAATGCACACGAACTAGGTCAGTAACTAATACAGCATTTACGATAACTCACGAGACTAAAACCCTCACGATTAATGACAAAGTGCTATACTTAAACATCCTTCGAATTCACGACTAATGACAAAGTATGGCCCGAATGTGGGCAGCACTTAAACATCCATCAGATAGTTTCAATCGATCGGACATTGAATCGTAGCAGCGATCGAGTTAATACCCGGTATCGTAGCAGCGCCTCGCTAATAGAAATTGTGATTTCTAATAGTATAACTTCGTTTTTGTGTTTGATTTTCGACACCAGAGAACAGGCCATGCGACAAGCTATTTATAGGTGAAATTTGGGTCTCTCGCGGCCCGCGTGAACCTTTGCTCGACCTTTACGCGGCCCGCGTGGCCATCTAGTCTACGTGTAGGTTTACTGGGTCATGCGTTGGGTTGCCAGGTGGGTGCCATGTGGCCTGGTCACGCTTATCCGGTCAACTTAGGGTTGACGCGGCCCGCGTAGACTATGCTTCATCTTTACGCGGCCCACCTGAAGACCAATAATCTTGTTTTCTTGATTTTTCATGTGTATTAGGGTTTCAGGGGTCCGGGTTTTTACTTACGGGTCTTTTTAGGACATTTTTGAAGGTCCTTACATTCTCCCCACCTTATTTAAAATCTCGTCCTCGAGATTTACTGAAATAAGTGAGGATACTTTCGCTTCATCTCTGATTCCAGCTCCCAATTATATTCGGGTCCTCTTTTTGAATCCCACTTGACTTTAACTAGTACTAGTCGCTTGTGCTCGAGAAATTTGATCTTTCTGTCTTCTATCTGAAGAGGTTTCTCAACAAATTTTAACTTTTCGTTTACCTCTACATCTTGAAGAGGTACTACCAAAGATTCGTCAGATAGACATTTCTTGAGGTTGGATACATGAAATACATCATGTACTCCAGCTAGTTCTTCTGGTTGTTGTAAGCGATAAGCGACTGGTCCTATATGTTGGATTACTGGAAATGGTCCTACGTATCTTGGACTTAGCTTTCCTTTCTTACCGAACCGAACTACTCCTTTCCAAGGAGAAACTTTTAATAGTACTTTGTCTCCAACTTCAAATTCTAACGGCTTGCGTCGATTATCTGCATAACTCTTCTGGCGATCTCGAGCCGTCTTTAATCTGTCCTTGATTTGAGTAATCTTGTCGGTAGTTTCTTGTACAATCTCCGGACCTGATAATTGACTTTCTCCTATTTCTGCCCAACAAATTGGAGTTCTACACTTCCGTCCGTACAGTGCTTCGAATGGGGCAGCTTCGATGCTTGAATGATAACTATTGTTATAGGAGAATTCGATTAAGGGTAGGTGGTCATCCCAATTTCCACCAAAATCTATTACACATGCCCTAAGCATGTCTTCCAGAGTTTGGATCGTCCGTTCACTTTGTCCGTCTGTTTGAGGATGGTATGCAGTACTTAAATTAAGTCGAGTTCCCATTGCTTCTTGGAAACTTGTCCAGAAATGGGAAGTAAAACGACTATCCCTATCCGATACAATGGAGAGTGGAACTCCATGTAAGGATACTACCTCGTCTACGTACAACTTGGCTAATGTTTCCATGCTAAAGGTTTCTTTCATTGGTAGAAAATGAGCTGATTTGGTTAATCGATCCACAATTACCCAAATCGTATCATTACCTTTTCTGGTTTTGGGTAACTTAGTAACAAAATCCATTGTTATGAGTTCCCATTTCCATACAGGCATTTCTAATTGTTGTAGTAAACCTGAGGGTTTCTAGTGTTCTGCCTTAACTTGTGAACAAGTAAGACATTTAGAAACATATCTAGCTATATCCTTTTTCATTCCTATCCACCAGAAATTATTTCTTAAATCTTGGTACATCTTATTGTTACCAGGATGCATGGTATACCTAGATTTACGGGCTTCCTCTAAAATCTTATTTCTTAATTCTCCCTGCTTAGGTACCCAAATTCGTTTCTTATGGAATCTCCAAATTCCATCCCTTCTTTGCTCTAATTCCTTTATTCTTCCTTTCATTTCTTCAGCATTGTCCTTGATTGCTGTTTCTTGAATATTCTTTAATTGTTCTATTAAGTCTAATTGTAAACTTAATCTAAGAGCACGAACTCGTCGTTGTTTCTCATGATACTTACGACTTAAGGCATCTGCAACTACGTTTGCTTTTCCTTCATGATATTGAATATCACAGTCGTAGTCACTTAGGATTTCCATCCATCTCCTTTGCCCCATGTTTAATTCTTTTTGCCCAAAGATATATCTTAAACTTTTATGATCTGTATAGACAGTAAACTTACTTCCGTACAGATAATGTCTCCAAATCTTAAGGGCAAAAATTATGGCTCCTAACTCTAAATCACGAGTCGTATAGTTTTCCTCGTGCTTTTCAATTGCCTTGATGCATATGCAATAACCTTCTTGCGTTGCATTAACACACATCCTAATCCTAGCTTTGAAGCATCACAGTATACTTCAAAATCTTCTATTCCTTCCGGTAAAGCTAAAATTGGAGCGTTTGTTAATTTCTGCTTTAAAATCTTAAAAGCTTCTTCTTGACTAGGTCCCCATTCAAACTTAACTGATTTACAGGTTAACTTAGTTAATGGTACAGCTATCTTGGAAAAATCCTTAATAAATCGTCTATAGTATCCGGCTAATCCTATAAAACTTCTAATTTCCATAGCTGACTGTGGGACCTTCCATTTGGTGATCGCTTCTATTTTAGCAGGATCTACATGAATACCTTCGTGATTTACCATGTGTCCTAAAAATTGCACTTCTTGTAGCCAAAATTCACACTTCGAGAATTTGGCGTAAAGTTTTTCCTTTCTTAACAAAGTTAAGAGTGCATGCAGGTGCTCACTATGCTCCTCCTGGCTTTTGGAATAAATAAGTATATCATCGATGAAGACAATTACGAATTTATCCAAGTACGGTTTACAGATCCGATTCATCATGTCCATAAATGCTGCAGGAGCATTTGTTAATCCAAAGGGCATGACTGTAAACTCGTAATGACCATACCTAGTTCTGAAAGCAGTTTTAGGTATGTCTTCTTCTTGTACTTTCAATTGATGGTATCCGGAGCGTAAATCTATCTTAGAAAAGTATCTAGCTCCCTGAAGTTGATCGAAAAGATCATCGATCCTAGGTAATGGGTATCGATTCTTAATTGTAACTTTATTCAATTCTCTATAATCGATACACATTCGCATCGAACCATCTTTCTTCTTTACAAACAACACTGGCGCTCCCCATGGGGATGAACTAGGTTGTATAAATCCTTTGCTTAGTAATTCATCTAACTGCTTTTTCAATTCTAACATTTCGGTGGGTGCTAACCGATAAGGTGCCTTGGCTATTGGTGTAGTTCCAGGAATTAGATGAATTCTAAACTCTACATCCCTATCAGGTGGTAATCCAGGTAGTTCTTCTGGGAATACCTCTGGGTATTCTGATACTACTGGAATTTCCTTAAGTTCCTTACTCTTAGTGTTAATGATTACTGAAATCATATACACCATTTATTGTTTTCTTGAATAACTGGCCAATTTCATTACTGAAATGAATTTCATTGGCTTTCGTGGCTTATCTCCTGTAATCACCACTAATTCTCCTGAGGGTGTATGAATTTCTATGGAATTCTTATCACAAATAATTCGAGCATGATTGGCTACTAGCCAATCCATTCCTAACACAACATCAAATCCGGCTAAATTCATTGGTAACAAGTTTGCCGAAAATTTATGACCTAAAAGTTCTATCTTTCCTTCTCGCACAACCTTATTTATTTTAACATAATTCCCATCTGCCGTTTCGACTGTAAAAATCTGCCTAAGGTTGGTTAAAGGTAAGTTAAGAGCTTGGCAGAATGAAGTATTTATAAAACTTTGGTATGCACCAGAGTCAAATAATACTTTTGCATAAACGTCGTTAACTAGGAACGTACCAGCTATTACGTCAGAAATTAGTTCTGCTTCCTGAGTAGTCAACTGGAAGGCTCTTACGTTCTTCTTGGTAGCTCCTTCTGCAGGTTTGGCTTTGTTATCGGCTGGTTTGACCAGTTTTGGGCAGTCTGGCCTGAAGTGTCTAGCTTCTCCACAGTTGTAGCAGACTGTTGCTTTCTTCTTCCTGCAGTCTTCTTCTTGATGCCCCGGGATTTTGCAGAAATTGCAATATCCTTTGCATCTTCCAAAATGCTTCCTTTTGCAGGCATTGCAAAATGGAACAGTGGAAGATTGCCCGGTTCCCTTTCTCTTGAAATTACTACGATTACCCACACGGAATCCCTGGGTAATCTTTTGGGCTACTTCCTTCTTCCAGTTTTCTTCTCTTGTGAGTACCAGCCCGTCAGTTAGAGTATTAGCTAATTCCACAGCATCGTCAATAGTGCGAGGTCTCGCAGCTTTAACGATATCACGGATTTCACCAATCAATCCCCAAATATAACGGGAAATAAGTACCGGTTCTGGTGAAGCCAGGGTTGGTACCACTCTCGCATATTCGAAGAATGTCGAAGTATACCCTCGACAGTCTACATTCACCATCTGGTGGTTCAGGAATTTATTCGCCATTTGTTCCTTTTCATACTCGGGACATAATTTTCTTTCCACTAGTTGCTTAAATTCTTCCCAACTCATGGTATAGGCCATATTTCTTACGTTGGCTTGAAGTACTTTATTCCACCATTCTAGCGCCCCTTCTTTAAACAGATGCGACGCATACATGACCTTGTCTTCTTCGACACATTTACTTATTTTCTCCAACCAACGCAGCGCCGCAGTCGCCCCTTCATTGCCTGCAAATTCAGCTGGTTTACAGGCAAGAAATTCCTTATAAGTGCAATCAGGCGTTGCAGATTTCATTCTTTTGAGAGTTGGGGCTTGCAGTATATTATCATTATTGTTATTGTTGTTGATGCCGCCTCTGTTGATACTATTACTGAAATTGTCTTCATAAGTACGTTTGCTAGGAATAATTTGAGGTTCAACTGGATTTCGAGCAGCAGCGAGTATTGCTGGAATAGCATTGGCTATTCCCTGAGCAATGATATTTTCGATATCTTGCCTATTCAGAAATTGATCCTCATGATTTTGCTCAGATTGGTTACCCTCCTTAACTTGTTCATTACCAGCGTGTGCCATCTGGTAATTAATTTATATAAGTAATTAGTATAAAATAATTAAAAACCAAATATAACAAAATAATTGCACATAATCACGTAAACAATTATAGCCAAAATCGTCGATTTTTCGACTTTCGATATTTTATATATTATATTATGCATCCATACACACCGTTATCTTACAAAAGTTTTATTTTTAGGTTATTTTACAGAGTTATATTTTTATCACTATTATTATTATATAATCACAGCTTCACAACCACACTATCTCCCGTCAGCTGGCACCTCAGAAGCGACGTTCCCTTTCGTCGTACTTCCAGGAGATTTGTTCTCCCATCTCCCGGATCCTATTCCCTGCATCTATCAGCTCCTCGCCAAAATGGCGGAGTTCAGCTAAGTTTTCATTACTCATTGGTGGGTTTGGTGCAGGTTATGGGTCGAACTGAGGGAAAAAGGTATAAGGATTATTTAGGAGGTTTTGAAACTGCCAGTCGTTGGTCCACCATTCGTCCATTTCTCCTAGAGGTTGAGTGTGGATCAGAGGATCTGGGATGGCCGGTTCCAAGTTTACTGGAAGTTGGGTTTCAGCAGGATAAGGGAAGAGGTTTTCATTAATAGGCCTAAGGATATCACAATTTGCCAGTATGCGATCTAGTTCCTCCTGCAGTGGCAATTCCTCGGCTTGCTTAGAACTTTCCCCAATTTCTCTTCTTACTTGCCTAAAACTTTCCCCAATTTCAATCCCTTTTCCTTTATCCATTGGATTTTCTATCTTGGGAACTTTCCTAGTTGCTGGTTTTCTTCTGCGCACACGCCTCCAACCCATAAATCTTCTTCTTTTCTTTGGCTTTGATTTCTCCGGTGGTGGAGCTTGGAATTCCATAGGTTCCTCAACATCGGCCAAGTAACCAGTAAAGTCTCTGGAAACTTCCACATTAACAGGATAGAGACTGAGATTCTCAAGGGCTTCAGACAATTCATTCATGCTGTTTAGCATTTATGAAAAAACACACAAAAATTTTAGTTTAAAATTTTGTAAATTAAATTTTCACAGAATCACAGAATGGAAAGCAGAAAATTTAATATTAATTACAAATATTTAACAAACCATTTTATTGAAACAAAATATTTATTTTTAGTACAACTAACATATTAAAGTTTCGGGCTGGTAGGTGACATAGGTGCTAGTACTGGTTTGGCGATTTAAACTATAAGTTAGCATTTACTGCTATAGTGGCTAACATATAGAGATTTGCCCATTGTTCATCTAACTCATCTTCCCATGGTGGTTTATTGCTTATTTCTTGGGCTTCCTTATTAATTATTCCTTCTTTTGATTGTAATTTCCTCATTTTCTCTTGACTTTTTCTAATAATCAAACTTCTTTTATTAGGGGTAAGTGGTTTCTCATACTGAGCTTTACGAACAAATATTCCCTCCTCAGTATCCGCTGAGTATCTTGAGGAATTTGATTGGGATGAAGTTCCCTTATCTTTCGGTGAACTATCTAATTTAAGATAGATATCCGAGATTCTTTGCTTACCCATACTGTAACTAACAGATAGTCAGTTAAAAACACATAATCAGAAGATGATAATCAGGAAAATTAAGTATTTTAAATACTTTATAGGCTTAAATCAGTGGCTCTGATACCACCTTTTCCTGTCACGGCCCCAGCCCCGGTTTGACCCGGTCAGGAGCCGCGGGACAGGAACCCGTGGTATTTAATTGATGCGACTGCGGAAGATTTTACAGGATCTTTTAAAACTAAAAAATGCCCGATTATTTTATTTCATAATTCGGGATAAACCCCGTAATTTACAATAGAGGAATTTCATATGTAAATTCCCTTATTTATTAAAACATGTTTATTCATTTTAACTGAGCCACCTCTTCAAGCTTGTTAGTGCTCCGTAGCACGTTTTCCTTGATTTACAGCAGGTCGCCTGAAACATGTTTTAAAAACATTTTATCAGCGGGGAAATGCTGGCGAGTCAATCAATTTGATAAAATGACACATAGTTATAAATTACAGCATAAGAACGATTACAATGGCTTATATCTTATTTTTATCTGGCGCTGTGTCACCTGGTGACGATGGTCATACCACTATTGGGTCTTTCCCCAAGTAGTGATGATTATCACTGTTAGGATTTATTAGCCTAACCGTGAGAAATTAGTAATGTGCACAATACCCCAATTAGCCAGTGATTCAAGATAACCATGACTTAATCCCTGTAATTATAACTTTTGAAAATGATTGGAGTATTCTAAAATACTGTTGATAAAAAGAGAATGACTCACATTGCAGATTTATACGGGCAGAGTTTAGCCTGCTGATTAGCCTTGTAACCTAATTTAAATAACAATGCACACGAACTAGGTTAGTAACTAATACAACATTTA
>JARYGA010012503.1:0-43595 GCA_030545235.1 Helianthus tuberosus | reverse complement strand
GGTACCAAGACAATTTTTTAGTTTCATTAAAATTGTCCATACTATTATTTTGTTCGTTCACTATTTCTGCACACTTGTTTCCTGTTCATCATGAATAGCGAATCAAATATTTCTCATACTTCCACTGCAAACCTGGTTAAATCCCAACAAAGTGGTATCAGAGCCACGTTGCCAAGGAATGCAGAAATCCAACCAACATCAACAACAATGCCCTGTCAACACTGTCTCGATGAAAAATATGAAAAAGAAAAGAAACTTCCCCGTGTAAGACTATGTTACTATTGTCATCAACCCGGCCATCAGATATACTCGTGCAAAGCGAAGGAACATGATGAAGCCACTCAATTGATCAATTAAGAAATAAACACCAGAATTCAGAGACAAGAGGATGAAGTTGTCTGCCGTGATGAGATGATTGTTACCGGAACAGAGGGTGGCCAGTAGGGCGATATCTGGTATGTAAGTTCTACGTTTCCTCATCACTTTGCCGGTAATCTGAACGTATTTAAATGAATCAAACATTTAGTTGGGGTAGAAACAAAAATAGGGGAAAGCAATTTTCTATTTACTCGGGGTATCGGGGCTGTAGGGATCAGATCAAGTAATGAAACGTTACGAATACAAAGTATATACTATGCACCGGAATTAGACCGGAATGTGTTGAGTCTGGACAAATTAACTTTACAAGGATACACCATTAAAAAATCCGGTGATACTTGTAAAATATTTCCGATGTTCTCTGCACCAGTCATGAATTTGGTGAACAATGTGAACGACTTAACCAAAGAGGAAGAACTCGGATTAAAGGAAAAACAGAGGGTAATTGATTTATGTGCAATGAATGATGAATATAAAGAAAATTATCTCAACTCTTATTTTGAGGATCTGAATCTGTCTGCACAAGTTCCCGATTGGAGTCAAATGATTCTCCATGCTATGGAATTTTATGATTTCTCCGATTGTAAGTCTTTGTTAGATATGATGGAAGATGGATAATTTGTGTTTAAGTACAAACACGAATTGGAGAAGAAGTTTGAGGAGATGTTGACATGATTCATAGAAGTTAGGCTGGGAATCACCACTCGACCCATTCCACCATATGCAAAGGACAACAGGAAAGTGGACTTACTCGGTATCTATATGGTGGTTAAACGTGACGGAGGTTACAAGAACGTCACCGATAATAATTTATGGGTTGTGGTTGCAAAAGATATGGGGTATGAATATCACGATGGTGAATTCATGAGAATCATTTATGCAATGTACCTTGATGTGCTGGTTTATTATTACAAGTTCAAGTCAGTTCAAGAAAGAGTGATGGATAAAGAAGTGATCAAAGAAGGTGAAGGCTCGTCGGACACTCGCCATGAAAGAAGAAAGAGTGCCGGAGATGTTCAAGATGAAGGAGCTATGCAGCACTATGCATTATTTGCAGCAAACGATTGGGAAGGAGCCATGAAGATGCAAAAGTGATGCGTGCGGTGTGTTATAGGTTTTTATGTATATTTTTAGCCCTTTTTACACGTTAGTCAAGTTTTAAATTTATAAAACACGATATTTTACTAACACCAAACACACATATGGGCAAGTGCACCCATCATGAGCGTAGTATAGTGTTGGCAAGATACCGAGGTCGTCCAAGGACACAAGAGCTTTTAATACCGGTTTATCCTCAACGTCTAATCAAATCAAAAGTTTAGAAAAATGTTTTAAGTTAGAAAAATAAAAACTAACTAAAATGCTGAAAAATAAAATAAAAGTAAAAACAGATAGACAAGATGAATCACTTGGATCCGACTCGTGTTTAGTGTAACCTTTGATTATTTCCGCACTTTTGCACTTTTTAAGAGATTATCTTAGTTATTGTAGTAGGCCCCTCTTTTGAAGGTGACGTTACCCTCAACCCAGTAGTTTGAGTCAGCAAGGATACAATCCTAAAGGGTCGGATTATTGAAAGATAATTAATTAAGTTATTAATGCATAATGTGGTAGGCCCCTCTTTTGAAGGTGACGTTACCCTCGGCTAAGTAGTCTGAGTCAGCAGGGATACAATCCTAAGTAGCCGGGTTAAAGTTTTAATAGTAGCTTACATATGAGGGGATCAAAGAGTTTGGACCCCCGCCATCCAATACAGGTGGGTATTGAAGGAGGTCCTACTAAATTTGACCCAGGTCTTGCAGGATCTATACACTGAACAAGGCAAGACTCTTACCAAACCGTTCCCTTAACCCTCGACCAGGTAGCCAACATATCTCCATATAAATCGTGGAGATATGAATGGTGAAAATCTTTTATTTTATATAGACAGTAAAATAATGCCAAGACACCACGGACAAACGATAAGGAAGAATCACCTTCAACATAAGAAACTAATTATTAAAGTCATTAATACATAATCAAATAAAAAGTGCGAAAATATTAAAAATAAAAAGTATTACACCAGACACTTGTCTTCACCAAGTGATGTAAGAGACTTAGGAAAACATGACCTTTGATTGTCAAGAACTCTTACGATCAATCTTGGATCCCGAGACGACTCACACACTCTATGATGGATGATGGTGGTGGATGTTGGTGTTGTGATGGTGGTGGGTGGTGGGTGAAGTGTGAGAGAGGTGGTGTGCCAAGGGATGATTTACAAATGAGCCAAGAACCCCTATTTATAGCCTAAACAGACGCTCGTGCACGGCCCCGTGTCCATTGGGCACGGCCCCGTGTCCACCTTCCTTCTCTTTCTTCATTGATTGCATCTTGTGTGACACCTGTGTCACTTCAACCATCAAACAAATTCCAAACCAATGAAATATTGTATTTCATACTTGGGATTTGTAAAAATATGTGTATCGTTTACACATATCAACTCTTGTTCGATTTATAGCTTTAAATCGCTTTCTGGAGGGTTATACGCGCACTGATGCGTAAATATAACCAGTTTAATGCAACGAACACTCCGTAATAGTGAAATAGGCTTAACATACCTTAAGTAACCTTTACATAACTTAGAAATAAGTTTTGAAGGCTTTGGTATGGCAAAATCTAGTTTATTCGCTTACAGGGACTAAACTTGACAAACTGCGAAAGTATGCCAATTTGAACTGTAACAGACATTCCGAAACATGACCATAAGTTAAACATACCATAAATATCCTTCACATAGCTTAGAAATAGGCTTTGAGGGGTTCGGTATGCTAAAATAAACTTTTGGGGTCATTCCGGGACTAAAAGCGTCAAAAAAGTGCACAAGTTTGCATTTTCGCGCATAACTTACGTTCTGAATACATCCGGACATCCAAAAATTTATGTAAGCACTAAAATATTTTATTTTAGTGTTTGGCATAAGAAAAATCCTTTCGTCACGCCATTTGGATCATTTTTCGCGCTTATGCGCATTCCGTCGTAATTAACCGAACAACGTAACCGTACGGCTAAACGAACCGACACCCGAGATATTTTTGAACACATTTTAAGTTCCCTATACTTTAAATTCATTTTAGAGCTTTGAAATGGGGTTAACGGGGCTTAAACGTGTCAAAAAAACGCATCGAAAACCAAGTTTTGAGGTTGCAGGGACTGAAACTGTAAATCTGCCAAACTAGGTCCGTAAACAGGGGCCAGATGCAGCAAAACGTTTTTTTTCAGCTTTTAACAGCCCTTAACACTCTCCAAAGGCCAAGTGCCAAGTTTCAAACTCTTATGGTGGATGGAAAATGAGTTACCACAACTTTCCAACAAGTGTACGGCTTAGATCGTGCCCCCTTTTCCAAGAAATGATCCTAACGGTGAACCGAAAACTATAAATACCCACCTCCACCCTTCACTTTTCCTCACAAGAATCTGATCTTATGTGCTCTAAGTTGAAACCTTTGTTTCATACCTGAGCTATTTTGATCTAGATTAGCATTCGGGGACCCTTTGTAAGTGTTCCTTCGTTCTTTTATTGCTTTTCGAGTCCGAAAGTCATACTTTGTTTGACTTTCTGCATTGACCAGTTTATGGTCAATGCGAAGTTCGTTTGAACTTCGCAACGTGAGCATAATCACGATGGTTATAGTCCCTTGTGACTATGCCTAATGATTACCACGTTGTCTAGGGTCGTAAGGGTAAGCGATCTAATAAATCGCTTATACCTTCGAACCCGACCCATTTGGTCGATCATTAGGATCCGACCAAACACATTAGGTGACCATAGTATATAGGGAATAACCTTCCAAGGTTATACCTTATGGTCGCTTCGTTTAAGTAGTTGTATGATAGGTAGTTTATATGCCTTAGGTAAATTACCAAAATACCCCTTTGATGCCAAAATTCATTTTAAACATATGTAACATAACTTTTGACATCTAAACTGATTTGACAACCATATTAGACATGTTAAGGCATATATTACTTGTCATAGGACTAGTTAAGCGGTCCGAACGCGTTTCACGCGAACGACGCGTTAAAGTAGCATAAGCTACCTAAACGGGTCGTAATGGGTCACAAACACTTAGGTTAAGTTTCATTTTAGTATGTGGGCTTTGTTAAACCATATTACACGAGTCTCCATACTCGTTTGGTTTACGAACCCTCATTCTATCCGATCCTCCGATATTAGGTCCGGTTTATTGACATAGTTACCTATATTAGGTGCCGTTTGATTCCGTGATCTCTAGCATTGCTTGGTGGTTATCTTAGGACTTCTGAGCAATCTCAAGTGAGTACATAGACCCCTCTTTTACTGTTTTCCAAACGTTTTGGGGTGGAACACATGTGCCTACTTGCTACTTTCATGCTTTCCATGTTTTCACATCATATACCTGCTATGTTCGTAGTACATTATAGTACATGATTTCATTACATTTCATGCTATATATGCCCATTGTGTGCGTACTTAGTACATCGTTTTACATTACATGCTATGTTTGCCCATTGTGTGCGTACTTAGTACATTGTTCTACATTGCATTTCTGTTGCATACGCTCATCCAGCATATGAGCACATTATATTACATTTCGAACCGTTTATAACTATTTGACTATGTGAACCGTTGTAATCATTTGACTATGTGAACCGTTTGTATCTGTGAACCGTTTGTATCTGTGAACCGTTTGTATCTGCGAACCGTGTGAACCGTATTCGACCATACCCAAACATTTCTACAATTGTTAAACATTTCATCTTGATGGTTTGGTTTGAGTAAATTATTTAAGTAACGAGGCGTGTGTAATATGATACAAGCATGGTGGATACGCCGCTGGTACTTCCTATATATAAGTGTTTGTATGGTATTACATATCGTAGCGTTATTTGAATCATTTCAATTTGAGACATATAACATATTATACAAATAACATACTTTTCACAAGACATGGTTTTACAAACAACTTATCTTATACAAACTCATTTTACATGGTTATTCATTTAACCATACATTATTCTCTTATTTATACATATCATCTGATCTTATCGTTTTTCAAATAATTTACAAGACAAAGCAAATTACAAGGTTCATGACTAAACATTTTCTCAAACATAAGTCATGAATTCTGTTTTCACAAAACCTATGTATCTCACAGGCATTTTTATGCTGACGTACCTATTTTCACATGTGTTTTCAGGAGATGATGCATAGGACTTATCAAGACATACTTAGGCGGACCTGTGCCTTAGTGACTTAAAACGAGACAAGAACTAGTTAATTTTTGTTATATACTCTTTGTTTCTTGTTTAAAACAATGTAACTCTCGTGTTTGATTAATAAAACGAAACTTTAATTGCCATGGATTTGAAACAATTAATTCTGTTACAACACTCCCCGACGTTTCCGCCACGTTTTGTATGTTCTACGTGGTCGGGGTGTGACAGAAAAGTTGGTATCAGAGCCAATGGTTATAGGGAATTAGGTTATTAGTAATGCTTTGACCTAGTCTATAACCTTCCTAGGACCCTAACGCGAATTCCCTTGCGTTTAGTCATAAAACAATACCGTCACCTATCCTTAGGCGACGACCACAACAAGAACATAAATTTCAAAACCGCTTCGAAAACTAATCATCTGTTCTAGGATGATTGATTACTAGGTTTTGAACCCTCTATTGTAAGGTTTTGAACCCTCTGTTATATGGTTTTGAACCCCTTGGAGTTTTCAAAACCTCGTCAAGGTGTTGGGTTTTAAATAATGTGAACACGTGCAAACTGGAAGGGTGAATGCCTGTATTCTGGGTTTTCTGTCTAGGCAAGCACTTCGTATACATCTCATCAGACGCGAGACCAGTTGTGCTTACCTGGGAATTCTTGGGATGAGTGTTCACTTATAGGCGAGCATGTCTTCGCGATACATTATTTTTGACTCATTTACTTTGATTAGTCACTGTGTGACATTTGTTTACCTTGTGGTAACAAACAAATGACCACTATCCTTGCTTTCATCAGATTTGTTTCATCTCATTCTTTTTGTCTAATTCTCTCACTCGTTTCCTTTCATGTTTCTTCTTTTAGAATGCCTCCTCGACGCGAAATCCAGATAGCGACTGCCGAATTAGCAGAAATCATTGCGCAGCAAATGGCTGCTCAATTCCCAAACCTCTTTGCTCAATGGAATCAAGCCAACAACAACAACAATGGTCCATGCAATTTCAAGAGTTTTAACTCGGCGAAACCACTCAAGTTTAGTGGTTCTGAGGGAGCGACTGGGCTACTTCAATGGTTCGAGAGCATTGAGAATACTTTCCGCCACGTGCAGTGTCCTGACAATCGCAAGGTCGAGTTTGCTTCGAGTGTGTTCCAGAAGAGAGCCCTTACGTGGTGGAACGAGGTTATGAGAGATCGTGGTGCAGAAGTTGCTCTAGCACAGACATGGGCTGAACTTAGGGCCCTTATGATGAAGGAATTCTGTCCTCGTCATGAGATCAGGGCCTTGGAAAGGGAATTCGACAATCTTGAGCAAGACAGCGGTGAGCATCGAGCCTACACGGACCGTTATGAGGAGTTAAGTCTGTTATGCCCAAACATGGTCACGCCTTTGGATAAGGCAATCGAAAAGTACATTGATGGCCTCCCTGACTCAATACAAGACATTGTGACTGGTAGCAACCCTACTACAGTTAGACAGGCCATTGAGCTATCTGCAACCTTAACTGAATCAAAGATCAGGAAAGGTAAACTTTTCTGAAAAGGTGACAAGAAACCGGTCGAGGAATCGAACCCAATCGAGGAATCAAAGACCATGGATGAACAGACTGGATCCCCTAAAAAGTCAAAGAAGCGAAAGGCTTCTCAGAACTTCGCCATGGTTACTCACAATGATCAAGCCGTCCCCAACCAACCAGCTCAACCCCCTGCTAGGAAGCCATACAATGGAACTGCACCCTTGTGCAACCAATGTAGCCTCCATCATCATGCCAATGTAAAGTGCCGCAAATGCCAAACTTGTGGACTTATAGGCCATACAGCAAGAGTTTGCCCAGCTGCAGCTGCACCAAACCAAGCTGGCAACAATCCTGCTCAAGGTCGTTTTCTACCAGGTTCTTGCTTCAACTGTGGCGAGATGGGTCATTTCCGAAGAAATTGCCCAAAACTTGCTAATGCAAATCCAGCACAGGGATGAGCATCTGACCGAATGGAAGACAACGCTATTTAGAAATAATCAATCCTTATGTATTATTTTCTGTAGTTGTCAAGGTCCAAGAAACAGTTGTTATCGTTGTTTATAAATAAATCTTTTATATACATTGAAATGTATTTATGTGGTTGCATGTATAAACAACATATCTCTTACAATACCGACAATCAAGGAACCGTATTCCTTGAAGAACAAACTACCCCCAAAATTTTCCCATTCTATGATCTCTTGCGTTTCCACGAAATTCCTAAGTACCCGTTTATTCTAAGGAAACGAAGTACAAGGCGCAAGTTACAACACTGGATGAATACCCAAAGTACCACAATAAATCCTTAATAGGGTACCTGAGGGTATTTCTGTAAAATCCTAAAATTGTTATGTTCCTTAATTCGAATATTACGTTTCTTTGAGAACAAAATCGAATTTTTGGGAGATCTTCCTATCTTTTCAGATAGATCCCAGAGGACATTGAAGTCCATCGACTGGTTTCCATATCCATATTTAATCAATAACAAGTTAATAACAAATTAAAAACCAAGTTAAACAACTATGTGATTACGTGCTTATGTGTTCCCTTTTATGTTTTTGATGTAATCCAAGTTTTGTTATCCAAATCCTCGTAGAACCTTTCGTATCTTCATATGAGGGATTCGTAGTAGGATACCCAAAGGTACTACCTAAAATCCTTAAATGGACTTCTACGTTGTAGTTAAGTCACTTGGATTATAAAGTACTACTCCATACTTAGACCCCATGAGTGGTCTAGTTAAACAGATCGATCCAAAAATCTGGTTAGGAACATCATGTGATGATATAGCTGAAAGGACTCCTTGGTGGCCTAATTAAAAGGATCATTTGTCGATCTAATTAAAAGGACCCTATGGTAGTCTAGTCACATTCATCACAGGTTTGATTTTCCTCCCCTAAAACATTACAAGACAAACTGTGCGGACTATGCAAGGAATTACGTAATTATGGATGCATACATAATTATGGAATTTAGTGCACAGAAACCACAGCGAGCTTTGTCATGTGCCTAGAACTTAACTCTATTCATTTCCGTTTCTGAAGAAGCACCCGTTCAAAATGACTCCGTTTGTTCATTTTCGTTTCTGAAGATTTTCCGTTGAGGAAATGAATATCCGTTTGTCTATCATTTCCATTTCTGTTTCTGAGGAAGCACCCGTTGAAAATGACTCCGTTTGTTCATTTTCGTTTCTGAAGATTGTCCGTTGAGGAAATGAATATCCGTTTGTTTCTCCTTTTCATTTCCATTTCTGATGAAGCACCCGTTGAAAATGACTCCGTTTGTTCATTTTCGTTTCTAAAGATTTGTCCGTTGAGGAAATGAATATCCGTTTGTTTCTCCTTTTCATTTCCATTTCTGATGAAGCACCCGTTGAAAATGACTTCGTAAGTTCATTTTACGTTTCTGAAGATTGCCCGTTGAGGAAATGAATCCCCGTTTGTTTATTCCTTCATTTCCGCTTCTGAAGAATACTCGTTGAGGAAAATGACTCCGTCTGTTCATTTTCGTTCTGAAGAATGTCCGTTAAGGAAATGACAGGATTATGCCTTACATATCTCTGGTGGTTAATTGACACAAAGTCACAAATAGACTCCTACGAATAAATTTCGGGACGAAATTTCCTAAAAGTAGGGGAGACTGTGACACCTGTGTCACTTCAACCATCAAACAAATTCCAAACCAATGAAATATTGTATTTCATACTTGGGATTTGTAAAAATATGTGTATCGTTTACACATATCAACTCTTGTTCGATTTATAGCTTTAAATCGCTTTCTGGAGGGTTATACGCGCACTGATGCGTAAATATAACCAGTTTAATGCAACGAACACTCCGGAATAGTGAAACAGGCTTAACATACCTTAAGTAACCTTTACATAACTTAGAAATAAGTTTTGAAGGCTTTGGTATGGCAAAATCTAGTTTATTCGCTTACAGGGACTAAACTTGACAAACTGCGAAAGTATGCCAATTTGAACTGTAACAGACATTCCGGAACATGACCATAAGTTAAACATACCATAAATATCCTTCACATAGCTTAGAAATAGGCTTTGAGGGGTTCGGTATGCTAAAATAAACTTTTGGGGTCATTCCGGGACTAAAAGCGTCAAAAAAGTGCACAAGTTTGCATTTTCGCGCATAACTTACGTTCTGAATACATCCGGACATCCAAAAATTTATGTAAGCACTAAAATATTTTATTTTAGTGTTTGGCATAAGAAAAATCCTTTCGTCACGCCATTTGGATCATTTTTCGCGCTTATGCACATTCCGTCGTAATTAACCGAACAACGTAACCGTACGGCTAAACGAACCGACACCCGAGATATTTTTGAACACATTTTAAGTTCCCTATACTTTAAATTCATTTTAGAGCTTTGAAATGGGGTTAACGGGGCTTAAACATGTCAAAAAAACGCATTGAAAACCAAGTTTTGAGGTTGCAGGGACTGAAACTGTAAATCTGCCAAACTAGGTCCGTAAACAGGGGCCAGATGCAGCAAAACGTTTTTTTTCAGCTTTTAACAGCCCTTAACACTCTCCAAAGGCCAAGTGCCAAGTTTCAAACTCTTATGGTGGATGGCAAATGAGTTACCACAACTTTCCAACAAGTGTACGGCTTAGATCGCGCCCCCTTTTCCAAGAAATGATCCTAACGGTGAACCGAAAACTATAAATACCCACCTCCACCCTTCACTTTTCCTCACAAGAATCTGATCTTATGTGCTCTAAGTTGAAACCTTTGTTTCATACCTGAGCTATTTTGATCTAGATTAGCATTCGGGGACCCTTTGTAAGTGTTCCTTCGTTCTTTTATTGCTTTTCGAGTCCGAAAGTCAAACTTTGTTTGACTTTCTGCATTGACCAGTTTATGGTCAATGCGAAGTTCGTTTGAACTTCGCAACGTGAGCGTAATCATGATGGTTATATTCCCTTGTGACTATGCCTAATGATTACCACGTTGTCTAGGGTCGTAAGGGTAAGCGATCTAATAAATCGCTTATACCTTCGAACCCGACCCATTTGGTCGATCATTAGGATCCGACCAAACACATTAGGTGACCATAGTATATAGGGAATAACCTTCCGAGGTTATACCTTATGGTCGCTTCGTTTAACTAGTTGTATGATAGGTAGTTTATATGCCTTAGGTAAATTACCAAAATACCCCTTTGATGCCAAAATTCATTTTAAACATATGTAACATAACTTTTGACATCTAAACTGATTTGACAACCATATTAGACATGTTAAGGCATATATTACTTATCATAGGACTAGTTAAGCGGTCCGAACGCGTTTCACGCGAACGACGCGTTAAAGTAGCATAAGCTACCTAAACGGGTCGTAATGGGTCACAAACACTTAGGTTAAGTTTCATTTTAGTATGTGGGCTTTGTTAAACCATATTACATGAGTCTCCATACTCGTTTGGTTTACGAACCCTCATTCTATCCGATCCTCCGATATTAGGTCCGGTTTATTGACATAGTTACCTATATTAGGTGCCGTTTGATTCCGTGATCTCTAGCATTGCTTGGTGGTTATCTTAGGACTTCTGAGCAATCTCAAGTGAGTACATAGACCCCTCTTTTACTGTTTTCCAAACGTTTTGGGGTGGAACACATGTGCCTACTTGCTACTTTCATGCTTTCCATGTTTTCACATCATATACCTGCTATGTTCGTAGTACATTATAGTACATGATTTCATTACATTTCATGCTATAGATGCCCATTGTGTGCGTACTTAGTACATCGTTTTACATTACATGCTATGTTTGCCCATTGTGTGCGTACTTAGTACATTGTTCTACATTGCATTTCTGTTGCATACGCTCATCCAGCATATGAGCACATTATATTACATTTCGAACCGTTTATAACTATTTGACTATGTGAACCGTTGTAATCATTTGACTATGTGAACCGTTTGTATCTGTGAACCGTTTGTATCTGTGAACCGTTTGTATCTGTGAACCGTGTGAACCGTATTCGACCATACACAAACATTTCTACAATTGTTAAACATTTCATCTTGATGGTTTGGTTTGAGTAAATTATTTAAGTAACGAGGCGTGTGTAATATGATACAAGCATGGTGGATACGCCGCTGGTACTTCCTATATATAAGTGTTTGTATGGTATTATATATCGTAGCGTTATTTGAATCATTTCAATTTGAGACATATAACATATTATACAAATAACATACTTTTCACAAGACATGGTTTTACAAACAACTTATCTTATACAAACTCATTTTACATGGTTATTCATTTAACCATACATTATTCTCTTATTTATACATATCATCTGATCTTATCGTTTTTCAAATAATTTACAAGACAAAGCAAATTACAAGGTTCATGACTAAACATTTTCTCAAACATAAGTCATGAATTCTGTTTTCACAAAACCTATGTATCTCACAGGCATTTTTATGCTGACGTACCTATTTTCACATGTGTTTTCAGGAGATGATGCATAGGACTTATCAAGACATACTTAGGCGGACCTGTGCCTTAGTGACTTAAAACGAGACAAGAACTAGTTAATTTTTGTTATATACTTTTTGTTTCTTGTTTAAAACAATGTAACTCTCGTGTTTGATTAATAAAACGAAACTTTAATTGCCATGGATTTGAAACAATTAATTCTGTTACAACACTCCCCGACGTTTCCGCCACGTTTTGTATGTTCTACGTGGTCGGGGTTTGACATCTTGTCTGCATTAGTTGACCACGCCCCCGTGTCCGCTGGGCACGACCCAATGTGTAGAAGCGTATCTGTACTATCAAGATTTCCCCAGATTCTGCGAATCTTAGAGTTGACCATGGCCCCGTGTTCGGTGGGCATGCCCCCGTGGTGGGTGATAGAAGCTTCTACAGCTTTGTCTTTTCTGTAGACACTTGGGCACGCCCCCGTGTTCACTGAACACGGGGCGTGTTCAGCCTTCTGTTCTCATGTTTTTGCTTGGGAAGATGCTGTCGGGGGGTCGGGCATGCCACATTTGATCCTTTTCTTGTATTTATGTTAGATTTAGCTGTCTTTTTGCTTCTTTTGTTCATTTAAGCTCATTTAATCCTGAAAATACAAAAGGAAGACAAAAACACACTTTTTCCAACATTAGTACTAAAAAAGGGTTAGTTTTATGCCACATTTGATGTAATTTATATGTTGCATTTTGCACACATCAAATACCCCCACACTTGAATCTTTGCTTGTCCTCAAGCAAAACTCTTTATAATGTGGCTTTACACTCCCAAATGGAATGGGTAGAAGAGAAGGTTTTTGGGCTTGTCATAGAGTGTCGGGATTCCAAGATTCTTTATTAGCTTTTATTTTTATTCTATTTACAATCCTATTTGTCATGATTTATTTAAAACATTACATAAGATAAATTACTTATTAGGGCATAACATTCCTTTTTAAAATTTCACTTATATACAAGTTCACATACCTCACGGGGGATCACTCAACACTCGGCCAAAGATGTATTTTAGTGAATCGCTCGAGAGCGGCATGGAACTTATTCCTACCATAAGCTTGCCAAGCAATCAATCCTCCTCCTTTTTAACTATACACCTTTGTAAATATCAAGAGGACTTTTGGGGTGAAGGGTTAGGCTTGGGTTAAAGGTAGGTGGTTGGGTTAGTGGTTAGTAGAAAAGGGCGAAAGGCGTAAAAGCATCGGTTTTCGTAAGACTTGCTATTTTTGTAATTTTTTATTTTGATGAAGCTCGTTATTCAAACAAAGTTATTTTTGATAAACTTGTTTGTTTGTTTCTTTTTGCTTCATCCTCATCATTCAAAGATTTTTTTTTCCAAAGTCATGAGAAAAACCGAGCTTGTTACTAAAACAAAGGGTTAAAAATAAAAAGGGTTTTGGTGGGTAAAAGGGTGTTTGTTATTGGGTTAAGAAATGAAAAGGTTTAGGCTCAAAGGGGTTAACTAGGGGGATTTTGGGTAGGTGGTAAAAAAAGAAAAATAATGGTGTAGAAATAAAAAGGGTTAGTCCTAATGCCTCTGTCATTTACTTACTCGGGTTTAAGTTGGTAAGGACCGGGAATGTATCGTCGTGGCAAGTTCTAGATTCATAAGAACCAAGCGGCTATTCACACAAGAAACGAAAAATGAGCAATTAGTTTAAAGATATATATTTGTATGCTCAATAAAGGCTCAAAGCTCACTTTTTGTGGGAATGGGTTTTTATGTGATCAAGTATATATAATCAAATTTTAACTAAACTTGTCATGCCGTTTCATAATTTTCTTATGTTGGTTCTTTTTATCACGACGCTATTGGTTGTAAATTTGTAAAAATATAACCTTTTTCAGAATTTGAGATTCCCAAGTTAAACCTAGACAAGTAAAAAAAATTGAAAAATTTTTGAAAAAAATTTGGGGTGATTAGCGGTCCCAATAGAGTTTTGTGTAAGGCTTGTTTTTAGGACTTGCAAGATTCAAGGTTTTAGCATCCTCCCCACACTTAAATTACACATTGTCCTCAATGTGTACCAAAAATAAGTTTTTCGGTTGATTAAAATGTGTAAAAGTGGGTTAAAAACAAGATTTTATGTTACTGGGTAGCTGAACACGGGGTGTGTTGGCTGAGCACGGCCCCGTGGTCAGACTGCCAGTATCAAATTTAAACAGAAGGCTGGATACGGGGGCGTGTTCAGTGAGCACGGCCCCGTATCCAGTTACCTGAACTGGGCATTTTCTGCAGAACCTCGGGCACGGGGCGTGTTGGGGTGAGCACGGCCCTGTGCTGAACTTGTTGTAATGAAGAAAAATCATTGGGAGACTCTGTTATTGTGCATGGGGTGTGGGTTCAAGTTTCCCTTAGTAACCTCCATCATCCCGAGTGTGTTTTATTCCTGAAAATTAAAACTAAACTAGGAAACATAAAAGGTAAACTAATCTAAAACTAAGGATAGTTCCGCGGAATGCCTCCGTGGTGCGCCACGTTTATAAGGGTCCTTGGCTAGACCCTCCTTATCGGGTGGTTCTGGCTCATCTTCAATTAGGGGGTCGTCATTGCCGATTGGATATTTCATTGATCGTTCAAGATCGACACTCTTTTTAAATGCCCCTAATTGAATAGGTAGATTGTTGCGCTTCCGGTTTTTCAAAGCTTCGTGGGTTTTTACAAAGGGTCGTCCCAACACTAGAGGAGTGTCATCGAGGATGACAAAGTCGGTTGGGATTACCATTTGATTTGTTTGAACCAAGACATCTTCAACTACACCGATTGATTTTATTATTTTCCGGTTAGATAGAAAAATGGGTATTTGAAGTGGAGAAAAATCACTAATACTTAATTTCTCGAAATATAGTTGGGCATTATGTTAACACAAAGATCTTTATCAATTGTGACATTACTAATAAAGGAGTTTTGAAAAAAAACATGGAACCGGTTTGATGTTGATTTCAAAGGGGTCTTCTTTTATTAGCGAATTTTGATCATTTGTTAACTTAATGCTTACCGTTTCGTCAATTTTAGTGTTAGTATTTAACTCTTTTAAAAACTTAGCATGAGTGGGTACTAAACAATTATTTTCAAAAGAAGGTGTGAAGAGATTAATTTCTTCAAAATTAGATTCTTCTTGAATTTTAACGTTGTCGGACTCACCTTTTTCGTTGTTTAACTCATGTGTCAGTTTTTCACTTATTTGTTCTTCCATGTTTACACTTTCAACTATCTCCTCTTTATTTAATTCCTCTCTTGCGCGGGACTCCTCTTCCCTTGCGCGAGATTCTTTTATATAGCGCTCGATAGTTTTAAGGTGTTCTAATATCCTATCGGTTACTTCGGCGATAGAGTAAGGATCAGGATTTTCAAAGCTTGGATCCGGATGTTCGATCCTTTGTTCCTCATAATACTCATAGGAAGTAGATGGTTCACACCATTATCCTTCATTGTAAGTATATGATGGATAAGGGTCGTAATTTTGTTCTTCATAAGACACAAATGAGGTGGGTTGTTCACGCCATGGCTCCACATAATAAGCATATGAAGGTGGTGGCTCATATCTTGGTTCCTCAAAGTATGAGTATGAAGGCTCATACCTTGGTTCATCAAAATATGAGTATGAGGGAGAAGGTTCATACCTTTGGTCTTCATAGGATGGGTATGAAGTTGATGGCTCGTACATGGGCTCCTCATAGTAGGTGTATGAAGTGGATGGTTGAGATAAGTCACAATGTTGTACCGAGTGAGTGTTACCGCAATTGGTGCAATAATATTTCCTATAATCATCCTCCTCATAGGTGTAGTTGTAGCCTCCTGAGTATTGATCCATAAGAATCACTCAGCAGACCACAATAGAGTCTCGAGACCAGAAAGCAGAAATAAAAGCGGAAACAGAGGCTGGACACGGCCCCGTGTTCAGTGGACACGACCCGTGTTCAGGATCTATATCTGGGCGTTTGAATTTAAGTTACTGGTTTCGTTGAGCACGGGGCGTGTTCAGTGAGCACGGCCCCGTGTTCAGGCTCTGTATCTGGGTGTTTTATGAAAAATATGCAGCACGGCCCGTGTTCAACCTACTGTAAATGCAAAACTAAACTAAAATGCAGAAAAATGTGCGCGCGTTTTGAAAAGGTTTTTTAAAAAAACTAATTAGGCCGTTGATTTTAAGCTTTCTTAAAATCCTTGTGTCCCCGGCAGCGGTGCCAAAAACTTGATGCGTGCGGTGTGTTATAGGTTTTTATGTATATTTTTAGCCCTTTTTACACGTTAGTCAAGTTTTAAATTTATAAAACACGATATTTTACTAACACCAAACACACATATGGGCAAGTGCACCCATCGTGAGCGTAGTATAGTGTTGGCAAGATACCGAGGTCATCCAAGGACACAAGAGCTTTTAATACCGGTTTATCCTCAACGTCTAATCAAATCAAAAGTTTAGAAAAATGTTTTAAGTTAGAAAAATAAAAACTAACTAAAATGCTGAAAATAAAATAAAAGTAAAATTAGATAGACAAGATGAATCACTTGGATCCAACTCGTGTTTAGTGTAACCTTTGATTATTTCCGCACTTTTTCACTTTTTAAGAGATTATCTTAGTTATTGTAGTAGGCCCCTCTTTTGAAGGTGACGTTACCCTCAACCCAGTAGTTTGAGTCAGCAATGATACAATCCTAAAGGGTCGGATTATTGAAAGATAATTAATTAAGTTATTAATGCATAATGTGGTAGGCCCCTCTTTTGAAGGTGACGTTACCCTCGGCTAAGTAGTCTGAGTCAGCAGGGATACAGTCCTAAGTAGCCGGGTTAAAGTTTTAATAGTAGCTTACATATGAGGGGATCAAAGAGTTTGGACCCCCGCCATCCAATACCGGTGGGTATTGAAGGAGGTCCTACTAAATTTGACCCAGGTCCTTGCAGGATCTATACACTGAACAATGCAAGACTCTTACCAAACCGTTCCCTTAACCCCCGACCAAGTAGCCAACATATCTCCATATAGACCGTGGAGATATGAATCGTAAAAATGTTTTATGTTATATAGACAGTAAAATAATGCCAAGACACCACGGACAAACGATAAGGAAGAATCACCTTCAACATAAGAAACTAGTTATTAAAGTCATTAATACATAACCAAATAAAAAGTACGAACAAATTAAAAATCAAAAGTATTACACTAGACACTTGTCTTCACCAAGTGATGTAAGAGACTTAGGCAAACATGGCCTTTGATTGTCAAGAACTCTTACGATCAATCTTGGATCCCGAGATGACTCATACACTCTATGATGGATGATGGTGGTGGATGATGGTGTTGTGATGGTAGTGGGTGAAGTGTGAGAGAGGTGGTGTGCAGAGGGATGGTTTGCAAATGAGCCAAGCACCCCTATTTATAGCCTGAACAGACGCTCGGGCACGGCCCCGTGTCCACCTTCCTTCTCTTTCTTCATTAATTGCATCTTGTCTGCATTAGTTGACCACGCCCCCGTGTCCGCTGGGCATGACCCCGTGTGCAGAAGCGTATCTATACTATCAAGATTTCCCCAGATTCTGCGAATCTTAAAGTTGACCACGGCCCCGTGTCCGGTGGGCACGCCCCCGTGGTGGGTGATAGAAGCTTCTACAGCTTTGTCTTTTCTGCAGACACTTGGGCACGCCCCCGTGTTCACTGAACACGGGGCGTGTTCAGCCTTCTGTTCTCTTGTTTTTGCTTGGGAAGATGTTGTCGGGGGGTCGGGCATCCCACGTTTGATCCTTTTCTTGTATTTATGCTAGATTTAGCTACCTTTTTGCTTCTTTTGTTTATTTGAGCTCATTTAATCCTAAAAATACAAAAGGAAGACAAAAACACACTTTTTCCAACATTAGTACTAAAAAAGGGTTAGTTTTATGCCACATTTGATGTAATTTATATGTTGCATTTTGCACACATAAAAAAGAAACGCCAACGATTCGATTTCAAGCAAGCAATGAAAGCCGTGGATGAAGCAAACCAAAGCGTTCTCATGTATGCTTCCAAGCATAATCAAGTTGAGGGGGATGTACTTGATATACAAACTTAATTATGACAGTATGTTAGCATTTATATTAAAACTTATATATATTCGATATGTACATTAACTTATTATCCTGGTGACAAGCGGGTGGAATTCAAACTGCCATTGGCAGTTATTCCCACCACAAGGAACCGCCAAATCCCACGTATATATATGTGAAGTCCGGCAACATGTTCCGGTACCAAGACAACTAGTTTAATACCCGGTCGGTGGACGGGTTATGCTAACAGCATAACAAACAAAGATATGAAGACGGGTTGGGTGTTTTGGGGGTCAAAGAATAAAATGAAGGTATAATACAAAATCCAAACCTATCCGACAATTTTCGAAGGTTAGCGTGCTGCATGTGACCCTATCCCAGCACCAATTAGGCTTCATCGAACTCCCAAATTGGATTTTTTAAATATTGTTTTGGTATGAAATTAGATATAACAACCAATTATTAATGCTTCAATCATTTAGATTGCGGCTTATCTCAACCGAATAAAGCAAATGCCAACTCAAGCTAACCTTTGGCACATAACTAAAATGATCCGTCTCAAACTGGACCGTTTTACTTGTTACCAAATCAACCAATCTCACAATGAAAAGTGAACTGTCTCGACTAAAAATTAGTAGATGGAACTGACTCGATCTTTGTCGGTACATTTAGTGATCAAGCCTAGATAAAACATGGCTTCTTGTGGGAGAAGGCCTTCAATGAAAAAATAAGCATGTGAAAATGTGTGTTGGGCATCACATCTCCAAGAGCAAGAGGAATTGAGAAAACCACCTACAATTTACATGAAGTCACTTAAATATTCCACTTCTAGCAATCATCCGCTTGAGAAAATGGTCATTTGAAACACCCATCAGAAGGGCAACATGGTTTCCAATTGCCAGAATGTAATAATATTGTTCCATAATCATAATTAACAAATTCATTATTTATAAAAAAGATTAAAAAAAATTAACAAAAGGTGTTAGCAGGTCAACTTAGTTTGTTTTGACTTGAAACTCATAATAAAAAGTGATATGTTTCAACTCAAAAGTCAAAACCTTTTTCACCCATTACCCAACCCACCCGACCCCTATCTTGTCTTCGCTGTAATAATATTGTTTCACAATCATAATTAACAAAGTCAACATCTTTAAAAATAAATATAAAAACAGTAAATTGTGACGAAAGCTGTTAGCAGGTCAACTCGGTCCGTTTTGACTACCAGACACATACCAAAAAGTGACATGTTTTAACTTGACCCTTTTTGACCCGTTACACAACGCCCGACCCCCATATTTTGTCTTCTCTATTCTCATAAGTATTCAATGCTCATGTTATGCATTTACAACCTAAACCAAGAATCAAGAAGGATACGTACCTGGGCACAGACCATAGTCGAAGTTTCACACTGTATAGGGTTCATTTTTCCCAAAAATAGAATAAGATCATATGGTCAAAATAATTAACCAAGTTGCTAAATTTATCATCCAAATCGAAAAGAAAAAAATTATGATTTTTGCAAGTATTTATGAAATAGTGACTTTACAGGCATGTTGCTGCTACCAGGTTTCATTCTTTAAAAAAAAGAGTATTAAAGAAACCTGGGACGCCAACAACATTCCAACGGGAAATTTTTATCAGAACAGCTCACTGACAAAGTCGCATTACCATGGCTTTCCTTTGAACAAAGACAATAACCTGTGAACAATCACCTAAAAATGAAATATGCTTAGCACATACATGTGACAAGAAATATCATCAAAGTAACTAACTATTCAACATTATTTATTTCCTTGTCATGGAAATTTGTTTAGGGTTAAAAGGCGACAACAACTGAAATGAAAAAAAGCAAAGGGTGGGCAAAAGTCTTAAAAAATAGTATACACAATTACACATCTATAGTAGTTTATGTTACATGTGCAGATGTGCTTATCATACCTGTTTTCTAATTTGTTCTTAATACCAATTAATTACTCCAACACAAGCTAAATTTACCTATTCTTGATTCAAGATTCAATAGAAGAGCAAGTTTGGTTTACTGCTTTGCACAATTGAGTTGTACCTAGTTGACTAAAGTCAGGGGCATATAAGTAAATTGGTTATTTAGATAATAATATAATATTAGTATAAAGCCAAAAAAGAGTGATAGTTTAGCATCATAATAAGCTTACCTTCAGCTTTTTTTATTTTTTGGATAAAGGGCATCGCCCGGCAAACTATATAATAAACCATGAAACAAAAATTACACCATCAAGGGGCATACCCCCGTATCATCCCCAAAACAGGCTTTGGGGACCAAAAAAAGAAACTATACAACCCCGTCTTGGGGTACAAAAGAATCAAACATTACTTTGAGTAATACACGTATACTCTCCTAACCTATCAAAGTTACAAAGCTCATAGAATTTCTTGTCCTTACAACGCATACCCATGGTGCATTTTTAATCATCTTTAATTGGCTTGCATAAGGTGTCCCCTCCCCACTTGAGACAGCCATGAACCGCTAGCCAAACTTCTTGGGCCTTCAATAGACCGGGCCCAACTACTCTCCAATTAACCCATAAATGGGCCTTCAGCATACATTTTATTCCTGAGCCCAAATACATAAAATGGGCCCTGTTCTTCACGGGTCTTTTACACAGCACCTGGGCCGCCACCTTAACCCAAAATTCAGCCAACATCATGCCTTCCAACCCAGACTTAGCCTTTGACTCCCCTATAGGACCCGGGCCAAGTTAGCAAATATAAAAACAAACTGTAACGTACACTAAGCCAGCCCAGTGTAACGTGCCAAAATTGTTCATCTGCCTCACATCAGATCCACTTCCAAGCCCAAAGAGAACCCATAGAACCAAACCTGGGCCTTCAGCAACAGAATCCCATAACCACTGCCACCCAAACAGTGGGTTTTCGATAGCCCAAACCAACCTGATCCCAGACGCTTTAAATAACCCCAGTCACCATAATAATTCTCGTAGATTGGGCCTGAGACTGATCTGCCCATTTGGAAATTAAAAACCGAGGACATACCTGGAGTCCAACAAGCGTATAACAAACCCATAGCCCACAAATACAGCAAATACCCTCGGAGACCAGTAAACCATATAGTAATCTCTGAACCCAAAACCCTTGACAGCAACCCTGGAATCCACGAACTCCGGACAACAGACTTGAAGCTCAAAAATCTGTAAAACATGTTGAAGAACCAATGAGCCTCAAACCAGAATGTAGCCTGCAACAGCCACACCCAGCTTACAGCACTGTGCAGGAACCGATTAAAAACCTGGGTGAACTTTTTAAGACAGCTAAGCTTCTTGAAACCGTTACTCGGGTACAGAGGGGTATAACAGTCATTATGAATGTACAGCTTTTGCAAGTGATGTGGCCAGCTCTTGGCACTTCTTAAGACTGCTACAAAGAATAAACCGAGATCCAGCAACATCACCTCTAAAATGCAGCTCATCCAAACACACCATGAAACGAAGGAATTCGTTTTCCGCGTATTCCACCTGTAGTTTGTAACCCAACCCAGAGCAGCCATACCCACAACAGTAAATAAACACCATATGATTATTTGACAGACACGGTCTCTAAATCCTGTAGGTTTTGGTTTGGGAGTAGGGTGCAAATGGGGATACCAACGAAAAGACATCCTCCCAAACCAAGCCTGCCTTATATCTCTCGTGCTTGTGTTGATCCCCAACACACAGACCAAAACTAACTCTCCCATATGTCTCCAGTCATCTATGTACGTATGTAAACAGGGGAAACAATTATCAAAACAGCCTACGGATCAAATGAAATAAGAAGGGAAGCAAGACACCCAACAGCACCAAGAAGTACTACTAAAAGGATCTACCAGCCACCCCCTTATACCTCCAGCCCAAACCAAAAACAACCCAACCCCATAACAAAGCTGATAAGAAATATTCCCAGCCCACAGCCCAGCCCATTTGAACAGAGAACCAGCAGTGCCATCAGCAAAGTTCCCCATAATACGCCAGCCCATCCCCAGTCCACCCTTCCTCACAAGGAAACAGACCACAACAGCAACCCAGAACAACCCACCCCAACCCTTGAACCAAAGACACAGACTTTGTATCACCAGTGGGGTGATACGTAAAAGGTTTTTCATACAAAGTGTGATATATTTCTCCGACCAGTATAAACAACTTTAGTGAGTTCTTTAGTTGTTATATCAGTGGCTAACCTTAGAGAAGATGGTACTTTTAGATATTCATAAATTTACATATTCATAAATTCACAAACAACTGAGGCATAGATCACAAGAAACCCAACCCGCTGTGATCTGTTTTCTAACACCTACATAACTCAGAAACTTTAATTTAAAAAAATATATATATAACTATCTAAAATAATATAAAAGAAAATATGAACAATTAATTAGTGTACCTATTGGAAGCACATGTCCCCAATGTCTCCTTTTGAGGATGCACAAGAGGATCTCTCCATAAACCTCGCTGAAATTTGTAAGCAAAAACCTTGCTCCAGTTCTCTTGGCGAGTACCAACATGTTTAGGGCAATCATGAAATGGGTAAATCTTGAAATTCCATGTGTAAATTGAGATATGACTTTTATGAGGTCAAAGTGGCTAACTTTACACTTTGAAATTCATAACTGGCCTCTTGAATTTCAAGAGGTCCAGCATCTGCAGCCACCACAACAAATTCAGATATTCCCCTGTCCAGGTCCAGCTTCTACAGGCCTGCAACCATCACAACAGATTCAGATATTCTCCTGTTTAGGGTCGTCGAAGTTCGCAAATATGGACGAGGTCAAAGTCAGAAACACATTATAACCAAAATAAACATCAAACCCAAATATCACAAACTTGATGCATTTTCTTAAAAGAAAATAAAACGAATAATTACTGCATATAGCACACATGTATCCTTCAGAGTTCAGATGTATCTATGATTGTATTTTACATTTTCTTTCAAAGTTTGCTTTTAGGTTAGTTAACTTTAGCAGATAACAGATACAAATAAATACTCTTTATTGCATCTATCTACACATGGTCTGGGTTTATGAAGTGTATATATGTAACATTAGAACAAAAAACAAAAGCTTAAATTGATGTAAAATTGATATATCTAGGGTTCTTTCCTTATAGACTTCCTTAAGACCGATACTAATAGGCGATTGGATGTGTATTCATTTCAGAGAATCCAAATGAGTTTAGCGAATTAATCAGAGAATACAGATGAACTTGACAAAGTAACTAACAACCTTGGCTTTTTATTCCATTAAGCTAATTTGAAAGCGATACTGACAGAACCAAAAACATGGAGATTAAAGATAGCGCCTTTAAAGAAGGTTTCAAATCAAATTCATACAGACCATCCTTTTTTGAGTTTGAATATGCAATTTCCTCAAAAGCATCCACAGTCAAAGAAAGAGTGGTTCCTGCTCCAGCATCTTCGACTTCATCACCATCAAAATCGATCCTTGTGATCACGTTGACGCTCACTCAACCATGGCTTCTTATTAGTGTAGAGGGGCAACACCTTGGTTGAGTTCAAAAAATCATCCTAACCCGCATCGAATGCTTCAGAAACGTTTCTACACTGTAACAACCATAATTTTATTTAGCGATTTCCGTAAATAATCACAAATTACTGAGTATTTATATTTAAACATTCATGCTCAAATACGGGTTTATTAAAACTTTTCTAAACTTGAAAGCAAAACAACATAATGTAATTTAATTCATCGTTTTAGAATAACGACGAAACAACTTGCGGAAGCTTCATTTAACGTGTGTTCGGTTCTTGCTCGACGCTTGATCTTCATCCGGGACTCTAGACATTCACCTATGATTAATACCAGCTTAAATGTTAGTATTGATAGTTTAAATAACGGTACAAGACAAGATAAATGATAATGGAAGGAAATCCCTAACATTAATCTCTTGATCCCAAAAACAAGGACTTCAAACTGGCCTCCACCGTAACTTACGGTGGGCACCGTAAGTTACGGTGGCTCCTGTATGAAAATTCCCCCACCGTAACTCAGTAGGCAACTACCGTAACAATTTCAGCCCCACCGTAACTTACGGTGGGCACCGTAAGTTACGGTGGCCCCTGTATCAGTCCCTTTCCTTCTTTTTTTTTGTCGTTTTTGACACGAAAACTTTCGTATCTTTCAATCCGTGTATCCGTTTGACCTCCCGTTTCTTCCTACATGATCGTAATTTGATTCTCCATCTCATGGAGTTTATATCCGACATTCAAACAAATAAAATTCAAAATTTTTAAGCATTCGGCTTATTATTAAAAATCCACATTTTGACCCGTTTGTATTTAAGACCTCCAAACTTGTTTCTAGTTAATCATAATTCTTAGACCAAGGTATTTAACTCAAAATATCTATCTTGGATTCATAAGTTTTGTGAATTACGTGGCAAACACCCAAGTTACGCGCGTAATTCATTTTGACCCGTTTAGGGGATCTTTTATGCATTTTGGTCTAAAACTAGCTCTTTTCTTTTCAATACTTCGTAATGTCACATCTAAATGTCTGCTTATGTTCCACCACAATTATTTTTGTGGTGGATTTAACATAACTAACCTATTATCCCAAATTTACTCATCGGTTGGTCATTTTACGCAAATGACCATTGTTGTGCATTTGACCCACAAATGTGTATTCCTATAACTTTTATTCATATGTAATGATTCTATAATCTTAATGCAAGTTCCAAAATAACCCCTATGTGTCGTTTGCCCCATTATACCCTTCAAGGGTGTTTTGGTCAACTTTAGTCCCTTACTTTACGACGAAGGACTTTCGCTAAATATTTGACCAAGATTTGTATGTTTAACTAAAAGCTTATTTATGCGTACCTGGCTCGGGTCAAGGTATTGACCCGTTTACATAACTTTTGCTTTAAATCTTTCTAGTTAATGCAACGCATACTTATGTTATTTCCTGTGATTACAAAACTCAACAAGCGATTGTCAAATGTAATTGTTAAATGGTGTTAACAACACCAATTGACCCATTTAGTCTGATTGGCCATTTATCCATATGAGATGGTATGTAGTTACCATTTCATCCCTTTAAACCTATCCCGGTTTTCCCTTAAACTTGTTTTACTTAAAACCGTTTTTATTTGTTCGTCATTACATGACTAATTTACCTTTTTACCCCTTTTACCATAATTCATGATTTCTTACCATTTTCCCTTGTTTCGACTCTCATTGAATCGTGTCAGAACATCGTATACCAACCACTTACTAGCATTCATATACAATACTTGAAATTAAGTAATTTTGCAAATAATGTAAAGGGGCTTAAGCTCTACTTACCTCGCATCCGAATACGCTTTTCTTCTCGTGCTTGATTCGTTTGACCGCTTCTTTCCCAAGCCTCCATCTAGCTCGTTAGGCGACAAACTATCATCATTCACAAGGTGGTTAGATTAGTCATTTCAATTCACGACTATTCCACCTTACGTATTTTCTATGTCGAAACTACTATTCAACTTTATCATTGGTTAGTTTGACTTTTAAAAGTCAACTACCTTAAATCATACAATAGGAACAATTAAGTTAAATCAACATTATGATTAGAACCCGTTTTAACCCATATTTCACGTAATTAGTCAAACAAGGCAATTACGCGTTTCATTCGTAATTTCAACATATAAACATTCACTTAGGCATTTTAACAAACACCTTGTGGGCATATTCTATAAAATCAACAATCAATTTTCATAACTAGTTATTTACCCAAGTTTTAACATCATTCACAAGTTCTTATGTCTAGCATGCATAACCACACCTAGACTTGCTTTATGGAAATCAAATAACATCAAATTGATGATCATAAATCTAGTGTTCATCATCTTCCCACAAAACCCATTTCAATTCTTGTATGAACATACACTAAATCTTACAATTTTGTTCAAGTACTTTGCTTCTACTATCCAATATGATGATTTTAAGTATGTGTATATCATCATCTTCACTACATAATCGAAACCCACTTGTCTAAGTGTAGCAAATCATCAAATTATTCAAATCATAGCAACCTATGTAAACTTTTCACTTAGGGTTTTGTTTCTAAGCAATCATACAACACTAATTTAGCCATAGCCTCTCTAATCCATACATAATTCGCGATTATGAAGATTACTCAAATTTTACAACTTCACAAATCATCAAATTTTTACATACCTTATGATCCCCTAGCTCGGGTGATCATTAATCCGTGTTCATGCATTGATTTAGGACTGAAATCGACCTTCAATTTGCTGAATTGGATTGAGTTAGGGTTTTGGCTCCTTGGAGCTTCTCCTGGTTTCTCACGTACGCACACACCATGTGTGTGTGTTTGATTTTTTTTTTTTTTATAAATCTATTTTCAAGATATCCAATTTGGTCCCTCATGTTTGGTTAGTTATTAATTAGACCACAACCTAACTATTTCTAACATTATTCTCACTTATTAACTAGGTTAAATATTCCTTGTTAATTTAGTGGGTTGGGGAAATTTACGACTGAGTTTATTTTAGGTCCCGTTAATTCGAGCCTTTTATAAACTTTATTTATCCATAGGCCTTTATTTAACTTTTTGTTATATATTAGGTTTATTTATTTAAAAATCCTAATTACTCACCGGGTAAATTTTTACCACTAATGGTACTTTACCCGTCTTTTAGTATTAACGGGGTTTGATTACCAAACCCGTTTTCGGGGTGTTACAAGTCTACCCCCTTTAAAGAGGTTTCGTCCCCGAAACCTTTTCTTATATAATTCATCGAGTTTAAACTCAATGCATTTGTTCCGAGAAATCTTTTAAACATTACTTATACTTTTAACCAATTGTTAGTACTACCAGAAAAGTATGGTAACATCTTTTTGGTTACTAACTGTCTACGTATCTCATGCGACATAGTGCAACTTGAAATAACGTAATCTCGTTATTTCCACTAGTTTAGTTAACTTAGCGATATCCATCGCTTTCATATACTATCAAATTCTTTATGAATCCGTTACTTTGACCCGTTTAAAGGTCTTTAGTGAAATCCTTCACTTTTAACAACAATTTCTTTTGTTTTCAAATTCATTTAATTGACCTTAACCGGTCTCATTAACTAGACTTATTAGTCCAGTTACTTTTTACCGCTCGCTTGGTTGTAATGTGATTTTACTTCACATTGCATTTCTTGATCGTGATCGTGTCACATCATGTTTAATTTATATCAACCTTTCATTTTCGAAAATATCACTTTTCGAATATATCGCCATGCGCTTATCAGTGTCAAGACTTGTATCTTTCATGTTTACTATTTGAATTCCTATCAGAATTTATATTTGTAAAAACGTTATTTCTTACTAAAACCGAAGTTTTAGTTTAGGATCTTCTCTTTATCTTTTGTCAATTATCCGTACCAGGATATTGACAGTCCATAATTTATTCTTTTACAGTCTTAGTTTTATGCGGGGATTCTCTACTGGTTCCCTCGCTTGTCTAAGTAACCCGTGGATTCTTTCACTTAGCCTCGTAGGCTATTTCTTTAGGCTTTCACCTCTTTAGGGCGTTGCCTTTATGATTCCTTTCCTTTTTATTCATGACCCGTGGGTCAGTTTAGTCCCGTAGACCTTTACACTGTTTATAACCCAAAGGTTATAATGATCCCGTAGATCGTCCTTTTTATGTTCGAAAATCATTTGTTTTCGCATCAAAATTTCGTTCACTCCGACTGTGATTCGTGACTGCAATCATTTCATAATTAATTCCGACCCATTACATGGGTTCATTAATATCTCGCGCTTTCCTTTATTCGGTTAGCGCCTATATTTGTATTCAATCTCGTCCCATTACCGGGCTCATTATCCTTTCCAAAATTACGTTTTATCTAACCGGTTTAACTGGTTTGTGTGAGTTTCACCACTTTTGATAGTCAACTTTATCCTCTATGCCTTAGCATTCTTAGTGGTCGCTTTGTATTTTCATTTACTTGATTATTGTCCCTTCCCTTGGGCTCGTTATACTAACGTAATACACTTCCGTCTTCATGCTTGCGTTTACGTTTATCATCAAATATTTTACTTATTTGATCCGTTTTGGGTACCTTTTCGATTCGTCCCATTCATCACGTCCTTACTACATCGGATGTAGATGTGTCCGTCATAAGAAGTTCATGGTGTTATATGCCACTACTTACTTGGCCAGAGTAAGCGATTAACACATGACACACATGACCTTTTTATAGTTTTCACATCACGCCCTATGTAAGTAACACCTCTATTTAGTTTTCTTGGAAATAGTATCCTGGAAAGGTATTCTATTCAGGTTTCCCAAGTTTCTAATTTACATATGCAACAATCATTCTCTACATGTTTGTTGCATATTGTTATTTGTGCGATTATATTTAAAAGCACGCACCTGGTAATGCTTGCCCCGACGGGCGTTTCTTGCCATTAACCTTGTTCGCGGTCGTTACGCGATTTAGTCCTTGGTGAGCATGCTCCTCTTGTCATACTTCGGACCGTTCTTCTATCATATCCGTAATTTGTTTAACCCTTGTCATCCTTAAATGCAAGTGTCCTTCAATTAAGACATTCACAAAAGTTAGTAATGTCAACTTTACTAAACGCCCGCATCATAATACAAGGCTTTTCTACTATATGTGTCAATGCACATAATTTTGTTAGCTATATCTATCATTTAATTGGGGTAACGTGTATTACACGATAACCCTATGTGTTGTTTACAACACTTTAATACGCTAAACCATTAACATACATGCACTTACCGGATTTGCGATCAAGCCTCGAACCGAACACCAATCTTTGTCAAGAGCATAAGGTTTAAGTCCAAGCATGGTTTTCCCCACCATACTTGAATCTCTTAAACCAAGGCTGTGATACCAACTTGTAACAATCATAATTTTATTTAGCGATTTCCGTAAATAATCACAAATTACTGAGTATTTATATTTAAACATTCATGCTCAAATACGGGTTTATTAAAACTTTTCTAAACTTGAAAGCAAAACAACATAATGTAATTTAATTCATCGTTTTAGAATAACGACGAAACAACTTGCGGAAGCTTCATTTAACGTGTGTTCGGTTCTTGCTCGACGCTTGATCTTCATCCGGGACTCTCGACATTCACCTATGATCAATACCAGCTTAAATGTTAGTATTGATAGTTTAAATAACGGTACAAGACAAGATAAATGATAATGGAAGGAAATCCCTAACATTAATCTCTTGATCCCAAAAACAAGGACTTCAAACTGGCCTCCACCGTAACTTACGGTGGGCACCGTAAGTTACGGTGGCTCCTGTATGAAAATTCCCCCACCGTAACTCAGTAGGCAACTACCGTAACAATTTCAGCCCCACCGTAACTTACGGTGGGCACCGTAAGTTACGGTGGCCCCTGTATCAGTCCCTTTCCTTTTTTTTTGCCGTTTTTGACACGAAAACTTTCGTATCTTTCAATCCGCGTATCCGTTTGACCTCCCGTTTCTTCCTACATGATCGTAATTTGATTCTCCATCTCATGGAGTTTATATCCGACATTCAAACTAATAAAATTCTAAATTTTTAAGCATTCGGCTTATTATTAAAAATCCACATTTTGACCCGTTTGTATTTAAGACCTCCAAACTTGTTTCTAGTTAATCATAATTCTTAGACCAAGGTATTTAAATCAAAATATCTATCTTGGATTTATAAGTTTTGTGAATTACGCGGCAAACACCCAAGTTACGCGCGTAATTCATTTTGACCCGTTTAGGGGATCTTTTATGCATTTTGGTCTAAAACTAGCTCTTTTCTTTTCAATACTTCGTAATGTCACATCTAAATGTCTGCTTATGTTCCACCACAATTATTTTTGTGGTGGATTTAACATAACTAACCTATTATCCCAAATTTACTCATCGGTTGGTCATTTTACGCAAATGACCATTTTTGTGCATTTGACCCGCAAATGTGTATTCTATAACTTTTATTCATATGTAATGATTCTATAATATTAATGCAAATTCCAAAATAACCTCTACGTGTCGTTTGCCCCATTATACCCTTCAAGGGTGTTTTGGTCAACTTTAGTCCCTCACTTTACGACGAAGGACTTTCGCTAAATATTTGACCAAGATTTGTATGTTTAACTAAAAGCTTATTTATGCGTACCTGGCTCGGGTCAAGGTATTGAGCCGTTTACATAACTTTTGCTTTAAATCTTTCTAGTTAAAGCAACGCATACTTATGTTATTTCCTGTGATTACAAAACTCAACAAGCGATTGTCAAATGTAATTGTCAAATGGTGTTAACAACACCAATTGACCCATTTAGTCTAATTGGCCATTTATCCATATGAGATGGTATTTAGTTACCATTTCATCCCTTTAAACCTATCCCGGTTTTCCCTTAAACTTGTTTTACTTAAAACCGTTTTTATTTGTTCGTCATTTCTTACCATTTTTACCCCTTTTACCATAATTCATGATTTCTTACCATTTTCCCTTGTTCCGACTCTCATTGAATCGTGTCGGAACATCGTATACCAACCACTTAGTTGCATTCATATACAATACTTGAAATTAAGTAATTTTGCAAATAATGTAAAGGGGCGTAAGCTCTACTTACCTCACATCCGAATACGCTTTTCTTCTCGTGCTTGATTCGTTTGACCGCTTCTTTCCCAAGCCTCCACCTAGCTCGTTAGGCGACAAACTATCATCATTCACAAGGTGGTTAGATTAGTCATTTCAATTCACGACTATTTCACCTTACGTATTTTCTATGTCGAAACTACTATTCGACTTTATCATTGGTTAGTTTGACTTTTAAAAGTCAACTACCTTAAATCATACAATATGCACAATTAAGTTAAATCAACATTATGATTAGAACCCGTTTTAACCCATATTTCACGTAATTAGTCAAACAAGGCAATTACGCGTTTCATTCGTAATTTCAACATATAAACATTCACTTAGGCATTTTAACAAACACCTTGTGGGCATATTCTATAAAATCAACAATCAATTTTCATAACTAGTTATTTACCCAAGTTTTAACATCATTCACAAGTTCTTATGTCTAGCATGCATAACCACACCTAGACTTACTTTATGGAAATCAAATAACATCAAATTGATGATCATAAATCTAGTGTTCATCATCTTCCCACAAAACCCATTTCAATTCTTGTATGAGCATACACTAAATCTTACAATTTTGTTCAAGTACTTTGCTTCTACTATCCAATATGATGATTTTAAGTATGTGTATATCATCATCTTCACTACATAATCGAAACCCACTTGTCTAAGTGTAGCAAATCATCAAATTATTCAAATCATAACAACCTATGTAAACTTTTCACTTAGGGTTTTGTTTCTAAGCAATCATACAACACTAATTTAGCCATAGCCTCTCTAATCCATACATAATTCGCGATTATGAAGATTACTCAAATTTTACAACTTCACAAATCATCAAATTTTTACATACCTTATGATCCCCTAGCTCGGGTGATCATTAATCCGTGTTCATGCATTGATTTAGGACTGAAATCGACCTTCAATTTGCTGAATTGGATTGAGTTAGGGTTTTGGCTCCTTGGAGCTTCTCCTGGCTTCTCACGTACGCACACACCATGTGTGTGTGTTTGATTTTTTTTTTTTTATAAATCTATTTTCAAGATATCCAATTTGGTCCCTCATGTTTGGTTAGTTATTAAGTAGACCACAACCTAACTATTTCTAACACTATTCTCACTTATTAACTAGGTTAAATATTCCTAGTTAATTTAGTGGGTTCGGGGAAATTTATGACTGAGTTTATTTTAGGTCCCGTTAATTCGGGCCTTTTATAAACTTTATTTATCCATAGGCCTTTATTTAACTTTTTGTTAAATATTAGGTTTATTTATTTAAAAATCCTAATTACTCACCGGGTAAATTTTTACCACTAATGGTACTTTACCCGTCTTTTAGTATTAACGGGGTTTGATTACCAAACCCGTTTTCGGGGTGTTACATACACATATCTTCATACTGAATGATATTAGGGCAAATAAGACATATATTTAAAGAAACTGAGACTGTATTTCTCAATTTCATCAGTGATAATAGTGATTGTTGTTCAAAAAACTCCACAAATCAGATCAACTTTAAATATAATACATGTTAAATTGATGTAAAATTACCAGATAAGTTAGTTTTCGTTGAGAAGAAGCACATCCATGCGCCGATTTCACCAGATGACCTCCCTGCCAGTAAATCACTCAGCATACACTGCCATATACAAAAAAATACCCTTACAGATCGATCAATAACAAACTTTAAAAAAACGAAAGCCTAAAACAAATTACAGTAATTTAGCATGACAAACCTTGCAAATCATTATAGTAATTTAGCATCCAAAATCCTAAGAGATGAGTCCTTGTAGCTTTAGCCCGTTCTGTGTGCTGTTTTCAAAAGTGACAGAAACAAAAAGAAACATATTATCCCCCATTTTAGTTTAAACATGATCAAAACCGATGAACTAAGGATTGAAAGGTACAAACTTTCATATAGTATAGTGTGGGATATACCTTTTGATTGGGAAGCTTGTGAAAGGGCCATCAAAGGGTATCTTACCAGTTACCACAAAGATTATTATTAGAAACATCACTACAGCAATCAAAATTTTCAGATTCACCATCTTTGTATGAATACTTAATGCTTACAAAACACCTCCCAATGTTGTCGCGTGTTCTTTTCATGCCTAAGGATTCTTCTTCAGCATCCTAACCAAAAAACCAACTACAGTCAGTACATTGAACAACAAAATTAGCACTGAAAAAAAAAGCAGTTATAAATTTAAACTTTCAACATACTTGACTTTTATCAATGTTTATTGAGTAAATTAATAGAATAGACCAGGGCATAATTAGGGCAAATCGATTTAGGGCAGAAACTATTTATGACAGAAAAATTACCTTCAACACTTCCATCAAGTAATTAACACAATGGATTTCAGAAGATATTATTGAAGGATTCAATTAGAAGAAACTAATAAGATTTCAGAAGTTTGTTCGAGGGAATCAATCAAGTGAGCAATAAATAGGATTATAGACACATTACCTTCAAAACTTCAAATCAATATTTACCCATAAATCAAACGATTGAAGGTACGACATTTTTTTATTCAAGGGTTTACCTTATATAAGGCTGCTCGGCAACTGCTTTCTACCCATCGGCAACTGCTTTACCCACGTCCCAGTTTCATAGCAACCGTGCCTAGTGGAGAAGATGGGCCGCAAACCATGGGAGCGTACACAACTGCCGTGAACTGCCACCAAAGCAGTTATTTTTTGGAGTTTAAGTGGCTGAGATTTAATCTCAGCCAAATCCAATGGTGGAGATTGAGTTAAGAGTTTGTCAGACTTAATGGGTTCCATATATATATATATATAATTTTTTAGTTTCATTAAAATTGTCCATACTGTTATTTTGTTCGTTCACTGTTTCTGCACACTTATTTCCTGTTCATCATGAATACCGAATCAAATATTTCTCATACTTCCGCTGCAAACCTGGTTGAATCCCAACAAATAGAAGAATAAAAAAAAATCTAATGCAATTCTTAATTTTTGTTGCTACAAATAATGTCAGATTAGAGACGAATGGCGTAATTATTAGTGGATCAATACAATGAACTTTTCCCTCTCTAATTAAATCTAAATTATTGTATGTATACATCTATCGACACCCCCTCCCCCCCCCCCCCCCCCCCCCCTCTCTCTCTCTCCAGCCTTTATAAGAGCTGCCCCCTTCGAAGCAAATCTCATTCAGTCTTCACTCCAGCGCTCTTCAACTTCTCTGTCCTCTCTCTAAATACATAAGTTTCTCTGTCTTTTCTAACACCGGTATTAGAATGTCTACCCCTAAATCCTCAAGTAAACTAAAATCCCTTGAAAACAACCCTCATATTGACATGGGATTTACCATACTTCAAAGGAACACATCCATTCCTCAACCCACAGAAAGAAGAGGCCGGAAAAAGGAGGCTGAGCCGGGGCGATTTCTCGGAGTGAGGCGGCGGCCATGGGGACGATACGCAGCGGAGATAAGAGACCCTACAACCAAAGAAAGACACTGGCTTGGAACATTTGACACTGCCCAAGAAGCTGCACTTGCTTATGATAGGGCTGCCCTTTCCATGAAGGGCACTCAAGCAAGAACCAACTTCATCTACTCTACTGATCATGATAACACCAACTTTCACTCTTTAATATCCCCACTTGATGTACAAACCCTATTCCCACCTACACAACTGTTCAATGTATCACCTGTGCTCCCCCAAAACCCTACTATTCTCCCTCAACACCCTAACCAATCAGGTATTGACACGTGCTACCAATCTTCCAATGATGACCATCATAACTTCATGATTAGTGAAGGTGACAATTCTGGTTACCTGGGCTGTATTGTACCTGATGATTACTTAAACCCTAGAAGCAATAACAATGAAAATACTAGTCATGACAACCATGATAATTCAACAGTTGAATGCTCATACTGGGATCAAAGCAATCAACTTTTTGGTTCTAATGAAGGGGAGTTGTATGGTAACATATGGGGTGGAAGTGAAAGCTCTTGGGAGACGATGAACGGATATGATTTGTCAGCCGTCGTGAACTATCCTACACCGATGGCTGGCGATGATGGACATGGTTTATACGAGCCGAATTCGAGCTACGACTTCATGGTTGGTGCTAGTAGCAATGTGACCAATACTTCATCTCGTACTAAGTTGCTCCTATAGTGAGATAGACATAGTTGGTATTGGATACTCTCTTTGATTTGTTTTTATTTTGAGTTTTGTGTGTTGAGTAAGTTTGTTTTCTCTGCATGTTCAATTCTACCTCCATCAATGTAAACGTTGAGCTTTAAATCTTTAACGTGGACTCGTGTTAAGAATGTCTCCGTGTTTTCGGTTGAATGATCCATCTAATTTTCTTCACATGTATGTTTGTATGTACATTGTATAAATAACGAAAACCTGGTAAACAAATATAAGGAGGATACAATGAGGATAACTACACAAGGAAAACTAATACAATCATATCTTGTAATTGTGGTAGCTTATAATAACAATATACTCTAACTAATATCTCTAACAAATACCGATCCAGCAAATTTAGTGATTAATTTGCCATACATTGGCATACTTTTATAGTGTATATAAACACGAATTCTGTACAAGTTGGTAATTATCTTCAATAAACTATTAGTTAGTAAGATCAAGCCCAGCTCGTGTATGATGAGGCACTACAAGAGAAAACCCATATAGGGATGACACCTATAGGGACAACACATGTCCTCTCTATAGATCACCCTATAGAGACGACATGTCGTTTCTATAGGGTTTCCGTGCCTTTTTCTTGTAGTGAGGTCTCATCTAAAACGTTCATCAACATTGAGGGACATCATTTTGTCTTGAATAAGTCAATGAAATTTGAACATGGAACGTGTTAAACATAGGCCTCTAACCTCACCCATTAACCCTGAACGTTGAGTTAAAACATAAAAAAAGCTTGATGGAGTGGTTAGTGTCAATAGGTAACAAAATTATGATAACCATGTGTTAGGTATGTATTCTTTTTGGAAATATTTGATTAGCTTCTTTAATCGTTTCCAATAGTTGTTTCATAACTTATTTCACCTTCATATATTAAATTATCTATCGTGGTACTCAGTCTAGTACTATGGTCGGTGTAGGTCATCTGATGATCACACAACTTTAGCAAAGATTTCGCTATTCATCCACCACTAAAAAGTGAATGATATATAAGATAATCAAGCTTTAATGTCAAATTAGCCCCCAAACTAATAGGTAAAATAACCAGGTTTTATTAGTTAACACAGCACAAGTCTTGGTCTGAGACCACTCGTAGTGTGGGTTTTTGGGCCTTTTTTCCCAAAAAAAAAGCCCCTTAACGCCCATCAACCGCCCCTAGGGAGTTTTTTTCATAAAAAAAAGCATATGGCGTCCTTTTTTCCACGCCTCTTCTTGAATTGTTTGGTCAATGACATCTATTCTACTTTTTGGTTGGCCAACACCCTTTTTTAATGGTTTTTTTTATTTAATTTTTTACACCCATTTTAACATAATGCCCCACAATGCTCACATCACCACTAAACCCATTTAAAAAAAAAAAAAAAAAAAAAACGCCTCATAATGTCCCATTGTTAACTGAACTGACACATGGTGCAAAACGCCTAAAGGTGAGGGCATTATTTGTATCTTCCACCTAACATGGTATCAAGCTAGCCACCAGCGGAAGGAATTTCTAAGCTTACAAAATCTGGGTTTGTGTTACCAACGCGACTATAAACTAGTACGAATCCTAGTTTTTATTATACCATATATATACTACTACCTTACCTTAAGTTACAATAAACTTTTTTGCTTTTATCTTCTTCCTTTACTAGATCATGATCAAAATATGTATGACATGTTCATGTTCTCTACTTGTCTTTATTTTAAAAATTGCAAAATTTCGAAATATCTATATGGATAAATGTCAACAAATTTGTTACAAAATATTTGTGCGATTCAAGGAGGGTGGTATGGTGATGTAGCGTGTGTTACAATAACGAAAAACAAAACACGTTAATTCTGCGAATACCCGTGTTGATTTTCCCCAAACCCCCAAAATTCAACCCAAAGGGCAGAGAATTTGAAGTGAAAAATGAGTAAATTCGAAATTGATTTCTGACCATCCAACTTACAAGAGAAACATATAAATAAAGACAGAAATTAGAAATGAGCCACAAAAAGGTCATGGGCCAAACACAAACCCAAAAAAATGTATAAAACATCGAAAAAAAAACATAAAAAGATGAACAACTCAAAGAAATAAGCGTTTTTAGGCCCGAACGATGACCCAAACCGCCGTAGGCTGTTTGCAACAAGATGGAGCTCGTTCTCACGATCGTTTCGCCTGGTCACATGCCCAAAACGGACCCCCGTAGCCCAAGTTAGAGCCATTTTAGTGAAGCCCCTTTTGTTACACGATCTTGGTCCTCCAAATACTAGATGACCCGCTCCTCTACACTTGGGCCCGCATCATCTGGTCTTGATGTTGAAGTCCAAACTATCAAACTCTTGCCAATCGAGCAATAAGGCCTTTCTCTTGGCCCAAACCAAGGCATCACTTATCTAATCACCGTACCGACTCTGCATGGTGTTCTGCATATACAACTCCTGTATATACAACTAAATATGAAATAATTAAAAATCAGAGTTAAGGACGTCTTTACAATGAACCTAAGGACCATTGAGTGAGCCATTCAATATGGTGGTCATTTTTGGACAACCGGAGAGGTATCAAATTTGAAAAACATTGACCAGTTACTTTCTAAAAGGTATTACTTTTTTTTTTTTTTTGTGTATGATTCTAAAAGATATTCAGGTGTTACCCATAAAAACCAACTTATTAGGGGTAGGGGCGCTCCCACTAGTGATTGTTTTCCATCACTCACAACATTCAATTAAGTTCCGTCACGTCATCAATCTTCATTCCATCACTAGTGATGTATTTTAGTGAAAATGCGCATCACTACACTAGTGATGGTTTTTTTATTTTATTATTTTAAATAAGAATTTAACAATAACAATTTAATTTAAATAAAAATTATATTAAATAAATACTAAATTACAAACTAAAAAACTAAATATTACAAATTAATACTGAAACCCAAAAGCCCAAAGGCTTAAAGTTAAATCCATAATGAACCAAACTTAAGTGTTTGGGTCAAGAATGCTGGGCCAAGGACTGCAATCAAGTGTATGTGTAAATCCAAAACACACCCTAGGGTTTCGTTTACCCCTTCATCTCTAGCAGCCGTGAATTTTTCACACAAAAGTGTATGTTGAGTCCATCCACTTTTTTATATATATATGAAACTAACATACCATTTATTTTCTCACAAAAGGTCCTTCCATTTTTTTTTTTTACGTATTAAAGCCCCCTACCTACTTGGTAATTTTCAACATATACAAACCAAATGGCAGGGAATAGTATCACCCTGTCATTGGTTCAAATGGGCAGCCGCCCCTTTCTCATTGAACCAACCAGTTTATTATATTATATCCACTTTAAAATTACGTTTTTGCCCTCAGTTAAAAAATACGGTTTTGCCTCAACTTCAAAATACATTTACCCTTTTGCCCCGAGCTAAAAAATACGATTTCGCCCTCGGTAAAAAAAAATAATGTTTTTACTCTCAGCCAAAATTACGTTCTCGCCCCAGACTTTATTATTTTATACCTACTTTAAAATTACGGTTTTGCCCACAGTTTAAAATTACGGTTTTGCCCACAGTTCAAAATAAAATTATGCTTTTGCCCCCAGCTAAAATTTACGAATTTCCCCTCGGTTCAAAATTACGATATCACCCTCAATTCAAAATTACGTTTTTCCCCCGGTGCAAAATAAAAATATGGTTTTTGTTAAAAATAAAATATTATGACAGAATTATTTAGGGGATCAGCTCATTCATCATTTCCCAAAATAGAAGATTTGCTCGGTTGTCTCTCCTCAATCACAGCAAAAGACAGCCAATCGACAGTTAATGTTTTTTCCTGTGTTATGTTTATTGAGGACTATAAATTGAGCCTTTCTTTGTAATGAATTATCAAGTAAAAAAAATCAATATTATCAATCAATTCATCTCTTCTGGCTCTGTACCAATTAACATGGTATCAGAGCAGAGCATATGATCTTGAGTTCAAATCTGCTCATCATCTACCAAAACAATCTTCAGAAATCTTACCGTTTCAGACCACAAAACAATCTTCAGAAATCTTCAATCTGCTCATCATCTACCAAACCACAAAACAAAACCGTTTCAGAATTCTTACTGGTCACCTATTCACAAACTCACCACCACCGTTTGCAATTCCGATTCATCCCTCCATTCGCCGGAATCCGCTTCAACGTCTTCGCATCTTTTTTTTTTCAATCGCCGCCGGAGACGGCAGTGATCGCTTACACTTCTCCGGAGCCGACGTTACAACCGCTTGCAATTCCGATTCATCTCTCCATCCCTTGCTTGTTCCAATCGTCGGAATAATATTGCCCGTGGTAGCACAGCCACCGTAACACCACCGGTCGGAAAACCAAATATTCGTGGATGATTGTACTCGCATGACATGGGTATATTTTTTGAAAACCAAATCCGAAGTTTTTAAGAAATTTACCATATTTTATGCCATGATTTACACTCAATTCAAAAGGGAAATACAGATGTCACACCCTGACTTTTGCAGAAGCGTATGATGTGTGACTGGTTTAATATCATTGCATTCAATCATAATAAACAACTACATGATTCAAAAACGATGTTCATCCATTCATAAAATTTGAGTATTACAAACACTGGTTATTTAAGTTTTAAACACAACCTTTGCCTAGGTTACAAACCAACAAAAGTGGATGACATCTAAACTTGAAGTCTACTTCTAGTTACGACACCTGCGTCCAAGATCCATCCTGTTACCTGAAATACATGTAATTTTGGAAAACATCAACAAAAAGTTGAGCGAGTTCATGCGTCTTGTTTGTGTACTGTAATTCTTGTAAATCTTTGAGAGACTTCTTTGTAAACAGGTATGAAAAGCGTGTATGAATGTGAATGTTTTACAAGGACTTCAAGGCATGTGAGGACATAGGAAGCACTCGTAATGGCTTATACCCTTGTTGATTTTCCTCGACTGTGTCGATTTCCCTCGACTGTGTCGATTTCCCTCGACTGTGTCGATTAACCTCGACTGGGACTCCGAAGCACTACTAGGTACTAGTTGTGACCATGAGTGGGGTTCGGTCGTACCCGTTAGATCTAACCCTCGTCCCTAATTAAGTATTAATGGCATTTCTGTATTTAGTCTACGCTCACATGATCTAGTATTTCATAGGCATTTCATACCGTTCAAGTATTCGTAACTTGTATTTCACCCCCGAGAGTTATAAAACCAAAAACAGTTAAAGAAAAGAGGGAGCATGAACTCACTGTTTTGCGTCTTCAATACTCGTAACTCAAATCTCGTCAGCAAACACGACTACCTACAATGTGCTAGGGTCCATTAGACGAGCGGGCCGTGCCTTGCCTTAGTATTCATGTTTTGAGTTACGTTTCCTTTATGTCTTTAACATTATCCAAAGTTATAATACTTCTCAAGTATTTATTTTCGTAATTCCTTCCCAAGGATGGGAGTATTTCATACATGTATTCTCGTATTCTTGTATTTGTAGTTTCCGAAATAATATATTTTCAAGTTTCCCTTAGAAAATATATATATATATAGACTTGTTTTGTCCAAAAATAATGTATTGCCAAGAAAATATATATTTTTATCTCCCAAAAATAATATATTTTCCTCTTGTTGAAAATATGACATAACTTGGTTATATGTACAAAAATCATATTTTCACTTCTTGTATCCAAAATAATACTTTCCAAAAATATATTTGTAAGAGTATTTTCCGGAATATTTTATAAGTTACATTCTCGTTCGGTTTGCCAATATTTAAGTGTGTAACTTATATACTTTATTCCTTGTGATTTTTTGTATTATTTTGGTGTTGTAAATTCTTGGTATTTGTTAAGTTATATTATTTTACCCTAAAATAATATAACTACTTCACATAATCACACACAATGTCTTTAATGTAAATATATATATTCTAAATACATATTTACCCATTTTTATTTGTAAAAAACAACCTTCAATACTTGTATTTTTTGTTACAAAAATCTATGGCAAAGTTTATATGAAAAATCATAGTTAAAAATACACTTGTAATCACTTGTTTAGAAAATATTTTCTAAGTGTTGGTATTTTTAGAAAATTTTGCCATAGTTTCCTTTGTAAATGGAGGTGCCCATGCTATTTAGCATATCATTTTCTTTTCAAAAATCATCCAAACAATCAACAACAAATCACTAATCATCTTACACTTACCAAGTGCAAAAACTATACACTTTACATAATAACATGAACTTGATCTTTCATAAAAACGCGTAGTAACTTGGTAAAGTGTTTAGTTGGTTTAGTTACCCTCCAAAGTGTGTTTATTTCTTAATAAACTTCATTCTTTAAAATTTTAGATGTTTACAACTTGTAAACATATTCTACGAAAATTATTCTTTTGAACTCTTCTTGTAAATAAAGTGCTCTTACACTTATTTTACCACCAAAAACAATGTACATTTATGTAAGAATCAAGTTCTACAAAAAAAAATCATATTTTGAACTTGGTTTTCTTGGAAAATTATTCATAAATCTTAGATTCACAAATTACTAGCTCACTTTATTTATTATTTTTCAAGAAATCATTTTATTTTCAAGTTCATGTTCATAAGTGAGGATGATCTTCTTGGGTTAACACATAATCATCCTCTAACTTGTTAAATCATGTGTTTAATCACAATCTAGCAAGCTCCTTATGATGATCAACATCATAATCTCAAGTAAATAACAATCAAGTGTCATGCATGTATTTAAACAACATTATTTCATCCATAAATCATCATTTTTAAGCTTCATGTTCATGATTCTTGTTTATGTTCTTTTAGTGTTCTTGTGATTCATAACAATGTACATCTTTTTAATCAACAAAATAAGAAATAAAAACTAGTAACAAGAAGCTTACAACTAGCTCAAAGGCTAGGGAAGATCACTAGAGAAAAGATGAAGAAAATGGCGGATGAAAGCTATGGATGAAGGTTCTTCAAGTTCTTCAATTACCAAGCTCCATGAATCACCTTCTTGCACTTGAAATGAGCTTGAAATTGGGTGAGTGGTGGTTGCAAGGTGGTGGTGGTGGTGGTGGCACAAACAAGGGCCGAGAGGGAGAGAGAGAGTTTGAGGGAGTGGAGTGAACTTGTGAAGGAAAGAAATGAAATGATGAAGATCTAGTGAACCATACTTATAATCCTTCCACTCAATATTATAACCAAGATATCAAGCAATATCAAATAAGATTGTGTGAAGATTTAGAAAAATCTTGAGTGGGGCCACCTCCTTTCAACCGTAAATCCAAGGGGGGAGGGGGGGGTTATGTGTAACTTTGATGGCAAGTAGGTAACTTATAGTATCCAAGTAAAATCTAAGCAAATCTAGGAAATCCAAGCAATATCTTATAAAATCAAAGTAATATCAAGATGGGATTTAGTAGAGATTTTGCAATCTTGGAGTGGGGCCCCTACATGGGCCGTAGATATGGAGAAGGGGGGTTAAATGTAAATTGATGGTAAGTGTAGGTTATTAGTGGAAGTTAAGTGTAATGTCTAGTGTTTTAAGTGTTTCTTGCATTATGTAGTATGTTTAAGTGTTCGGGAACCATAACTAGCTCAGAAAAATAAAAACAATGCTTCTAGCAATATTTTGGTGTTCCGGGTAATGCCCGGTTGTTCGGTCGTATACCGATTCGTTAAAGTGCTAAGTTATACCGTATAGTGTCTTTTATGTAATTTTTTTTGACACTTTTAATTCCTGACACTTAGGAAAGCATACAGGACCATTTTGCCATATGTTTACATGTAATAATCTTGTTAAATGCTGAATTTTTTTGCTGATTTGTGCAGAATTCTGCACTTTATGTGGGTTTTAGGCACTTTCCGGCACTTTGTCTATCACTTAGGCATGCAGTTTTGTGGTCCTCACTTCCCTACACACTATACTAGTGTGATACGTCATCTCTGGCTCATACTGGGCCTCAAAATACTGTCTGTCTATGTACTGAACTTCGTCAGCATTTTTAGTTTGTCTGGTAATGGTGCTAATTCTGTTCTGTGTATCATTTGAACTATCTCGTGTTGCAGGTAGCAACGAATAAAGTCTTGGAATGTGAAATGCCATTGTATGTATATAACAGTAATCAGAAATTCATTTGTCTTGTAAGCTAGATCATGCACAGTTATTAAAGCACAAATTACTGTTCATTTAGTGTACGGAATGTACGGAAAAGTGACAGTTGTCACAGTCTCCCCCCATTAAAAGAATTTCGTCCCGAAATTCAAGCAATGCCATCGGTCGCAGGGGAGTTGTGAATCACATGTGGTCACTTATGTTCAAGATTTGTCTTCATGTTCCCATGTACTCTGGGTCATGTTATGAATTCTATCGTACTGAAGTAAATCAATTATGTCTCTCTGTATCTTGTGGACTCTTGGTCCGTAACCTTAACAGGCTTTTATAGTATTGTGGACTCTTGGTCCGAAACCTTAACAGGTTCTATAGTATTATCGCTTTGTCATTGACGTGAATCTTATTTGTGGGAACTACGATTGTTCCTTGAGTCAGAATCCTTTATAAACTAGACACATATAATGTGTCGTGATCACTACGGATCTTTTTCTGGAAGTTTCATCTTGTGAGTAGTGGTTCCGATCCC
>JARYGA010012502.1:0-39334 GCA_030545235.1 Helianthus tuberosus | reverse complement strand
AGATCTACTCTGAAGGCATTTGTGTTAAGGATTGTAAGTTTTGACAACCCAACTGGTCTCCTACTTTAACTTAGATACATACAATACCCATGGACATTTCCTTTCATCCTGCACTGTCTTTATGCCCCCTCTTTTTTAGATGACTCTTCAATTGGGCCTTCACTTAGGCCTTCATTTAGGCCTTCACTTTGATCATGTTTCTCAATATTTCTTTTACTTTTTCTTTTAACTCTCCCTTCAGTTTTTGCCTCAAAATGTGGAATGTGGAATGGTACCTTTGCAAACTGCCCTTACCCTATATTGCTCATTTCTATAAAAGCGTAGCTCTCTCATGGTTTCCACAGCATGCCTCTTAACCATTTCTTTTACTATGTTCTGATTTACAAATTCCTAACCAACATAAAACAACAGACTCTCGGCCAATGCTTTCTTTCTAAGACTCCTAAGTTTTCTTTTCCTAGTTTTATCCATGTCTTCACCTGATGAGGTACTACCAAATGAGTCACTATTTAATGTATCCTCTGCTTCTTCTAGATGCATCTTTCTATGGCATGTTTCAGGAATGTCTTCGCAATTTACATACAGATTGACCCTAAATCCTCTCATATCAACTACCCCCTCATCAATGATATTTCCAGGATCAACAATATCATCATCAGATTATTCCCCTGCTTCACATCTGTTTTCAACAGCTTTGTCCTCTAAATTGGTATCTGTTTTTATTGGTTCATCTTGATTCATTTCATTGCCTACATTCATTTCTTGACTATTTAATTAGTCATTACAGCAGCAAACATACCCTCAAACACTCCATCTATAACTTCAACATTTCCTACAACACTACCACCATCATCAACGGAGCCCACAACACTTAAATTATCAGTCTTTATACTAAGTTCCACATTACTTTCACCAGCTTCAATGAAAAGATCTATTTCTCTATACTCTCTATTATTAGGCAAATGTCTTAACAAAGATAATACATTATGATGGTTGCATAGTGGTCTTACTCCAAAATCTAAATCCTCACCTGGTGGCAGATAATGATAATGGAGATTGAACCCTTCATAACCCAGTTCTTTAGCAATCGCATGAACATCAGCAACACAAAACTTTCCCTTGTTGAGCAAGTCTACATAAGAAATCTAACCATTCTTATATATCCTATCTGGAAATTGTGTATACCATCCTCCATGCCACACTTTTAAAGAAAAAAGTTCTTCATAGACACCTAAAACCCAACAAAGCAACAAAATTTAACTAAATCAATCATTTTAAACAAGTTATGAGATAATGATCAACATAAAACCCAGAATAAAACTTACGATAAACATCCAGTTGATAATCATCGTCTTCCTGCTTAATGTGCCAGTTGATAATCATCGTATTGACAATCGATTAGAAACCCTAGAATTGTAATCGACGGGAAGTGTTTTAGTGAACGAGGGTAGTTTTTTGATCAATACGAAGGGTCCTGGGATTTTATGATTCGCATAATATGCTTGGGGAGAAAAGACATAAATGCCCTCACGTGATGTGCACGTGAGGGCCTGTTCCATTTCTTTTTAACAGCCCTTAGGCTTAGTACCTAGTTGTGTTACAAATCTTAAACCATATAATTACCTTAACATGTTAAAAAAAAAGTTTGTACCTAAAGGCGAAACTCACTATAAACCACAGGGTCCATCCTTGTAATTAACTCTTTTAAATTTATCTTCTCTGGTCTTGAAATGTTGATTTGAAAATGTCGATTTTATTTATTCATAGGTCAAGTATGAAGTTAGGAGTAAATGATGTAAGTAAATAACAATCCTAGCCATAAAGTTTTTCCCAAAATGGTGTTGATGAAAAAAATAATTACCAAAATTGGTTATTTGAAAAAATATTTACCACAATAGGTATTTTTTATTTTTGTTTTTTATTTTATCTTAAAAAAGAAATAGCTGCTCCTTTTGTTCGTTCGCATATTTGAATCTGGTTTAAGAAGTTTGATTTGGGATCCTCAATCACGTGTTCGAAGGTTCGATTCAGGTTCGACCGGCTTCATACTTTCCGTCGGCCCCTCTATTTCACTTGCTCGATCGGTCCTTCTATAACAAATTTGATCCAGTTCTTTAATAACATGTCTGATTTCAGTTCTTCGATCACAAGTCCGATTTCCATTCTTCAATCAATGTTCTGGTTCTTCAACTACATGTTTTATTCAAGTTCTTTAATCACTATTTCGAAGGTTCGATTCAGGTTCGACGGGTTTCACACTTTCAGGCGGTAGGCCCCTTGTTGATATTTTTTTCTTGATGGTCGTATGGATGAACCTTAATTACTAGCATTACAATGATCTGGCATGCTAACATGAAGAAATAAGACAGGATGCTTTATTTCTAGGGACTTTGAATTTGTTTTTAGTGATCATCCACCTCATTTTAATCATAGAGCGACGACTTTGATTATCACAAATCAATGGAGCATTTGTATGATCCTGGTGCACTGTGCATGTTTTAGTTTTATGATATAAAATCAGTTTTTATTAAATTGATTAAAGCAATATATAATAGATCTTGGTATGCTCTAGAAGTAAGAATGTACGAAGTTTATAGAACAATGATAAATTGAATAAATGATGCTACTAGAATATTGCAGATTATCTACACTTTATAGACCGAGAAAGATCATAAATTCGAAATCCCTACAATACTACTGAAGTAACGAACTAAAACTGCGATTTGAGCACGGGCAGAAGGAACGAGCGGTTTACAATATGAAAGAAAGAAACTGAATCAATGTTTTCTCGAGAAAGAAGTGGCTATTTTTCTTTTTTAGTTAAAAATTAAAGCTTATGAAAAAACACCTATTTTGGTAAATATTTTTCAAATCACCCATTTTGGTAAATATTTTTTCCACCAACACTCTTTTGGGAAAAAAACTCCTATAAGTTTTTTGTTTGTTAATTATCGTGCTTATTGATTGTACATATTACATGATTGATATAGATTTATGATTTTAATTAAGTGTATATTAATTTGACTAATATTCAACCAGCAATTATGAGTTATCATGAAGATAAATACATGCTATTGTATGCATGTCAATTGTGAATATATCGTATATGAAAAACAAAAACACTGATATTGTTAATTGATATTCCTAATAATATGTCATAGTGAAGGTTTATATATTATTTGTGAACATTGTAATCACTGAATACTTCTTCTAGGGACTTGTAGATGATATATTAATCAATTAAATTAGTTTTCATATCATATATATATATACATATATATATGTACATATATATATGTACATATATATATGTACATATATATGATTATGGGTACTTGCTTTCATATTAAAACTAAAAACAAAAGGAAAATGATGGGAGGCATGAATCATATATTTGATTAGCATTTTCTTGTTAAAGATTATTGGAAACAATTTCTTATATTTGAATCCTAGAATGTTGTGTTTATCTTCATCATGGGAAGTTTACTGAAAATTTAGGTTCTTTAAATTAAGGTTTTTAACAAAAAAAAAAATCATTGAACTGATTGTTATTTGTGAAATTTATTTTTAAACTTATCATAATTTTATAAACTTTTTAAGGAAGTCCTAATATTATATATAATCATGGAGGCACTTTATTTGAATAGTTGATCATTACAAATTCTATAATATAACAATTTATGTAGGGTCTTAAGAACAGTTCCTATTTCCCGGTTTTCCTGACCTACATATGCCGGTCATTCTATTTATGTTCCTGGCAGTGCGACGGAGAGAAGTCAGAGGCTAGAAAGAGAGCAGAAAGTCGCCATCATCGGCGGCCTATCGGTTCGTAGGCTAGATAGGTCACTGTCACCGACGGTGTTCATCAGTCCACGAGTTCCTATGGCGTTCATCGAAATCCCCAATTGTGGCATAGCATCTGGTTTTGGGGCACGGCGTTCATCGGAACCCTAGATTGTCGCATGCCCTCTAGGCCTTGGGGGTTTTCACTATGGCCACTCAATAATGGTTAGGGTTTACTAGCCCGAGACGTTGGTTGATATGTGTAAAATGCAACATATAAATTACAACAAATGAGGCATAAAACTAACCATTTTTAGTACTAATATTGGAAAAAGTGTGCTTTTGTCTTCCTTTTGTATTTTCAGGGTTAAATGAGCTTAAATAAACAAAAGAAGCAAAAATGCAGCCAAATCTAACAATAATACAAGAAAAGGAATAAATGTGGCATGCCCGACCCCTCAACAGCATCTTCCCAAGCAAAAACAAGACATCAGAAGGCTGAACACGCCCCGTGCTCATTGAACACGGGGGCGTGCCCAAGTGTCTGCAGAAAAGAAAAAGTTGTAGAAGCTTCTATTTCCCAACACGGGGGCGTGCCCAGCGGACACGGGGCGATGGTCAACGCTAAGATTCGCAGAATCCAGGAAAATCTTGATAGTTCAGATACACTTGTGCACACGGGGCCGTGCCCAGCAGACACGGGGGCGTGGTCAACTAATGCAGACAAACTGCATTTAATGAAGAAAGAGAAGATTGGTGGACATGGGGCCGTGCCCGGGCTTCTGTACAGGCTTTAAATAGGGGTGCTTGGTTCATTGCAAATGCATCCCTTGACAAACCACCACTCTCCCACTTCACCCACACTCCACCACCATCACAACACCCACATCCACCACCATCATCCATCATCCATGATAGAGTGTGTGTAGTAGTCTCGGGATCCAAGATTGATAGTAAGAGTTCTTGACAATCAAAGGCCATGTTTGCCTAAGTCTCTTACATCACTTGGTGAAGACAAGAATTTAGTGTAATACTTTTGTTTTTTAATATTTTCGCACTTTTTATTTGGTTTTGTATTAATGACTTTAATAACTAGTTTCTTATGTTGAAGGTGAAACTTCCTTATCATTTGTCTGTGGTGTCTTGGCGTTATTTTACTGTCTATATAAAATAAAAGATTTACACCATTCATATCTCCACGGTCTATATGGAGATATGTTGGCTACCTGGTTGGGGGTTAAGGGAATGGTTTGGTAAGGTTCTTGCCTTGTTCAATGTATAGATCCTGCAAGGACGTGGGTGAAGTTTAGTAGGACCTCCTTCAATACCCATTGGTATTGGATGGCGGTGGTGCGAATTCCTTGATCCCCTCATATGTAAACTACTATTAATACATTAACCCGGCTACTTGGGATTGTCTCCCTGCTGACTCAAACCACTTAGCCGAGGGTAACGTCACCTTCAAAAGTGGGGCCTACCACATTACGCATTAATAACTTAATTAATTACCTTCCAATAATCCAACCCTTTAGGATTGTATCCTTGCTGATTCAAACTACTGGGTTGAGGGTAACGTCACCTTCAAAAGAGGGGCCTACTACTATAACTAAGATAATCTCTTAAAAAGTGCAAAAGTGAGGAAAACATCAAAGGTTACACTAAAGGCGAGTCGGATCCAAGTGATTCATCTTGTCTATCTGTTTTATTTTTATTTTTATTTTCAGCATTTTTAGTTAGTTTTCATTTTCTTATTTAAAACATCTTTCTAAATTTTTGATTTGATTAGACGTTGAGGATAAACCGGTACTAAAAGCTCTTGTGTCCTTGGACGACCTCGGTATCTTACCAACGCTATACTACGCTCACGATGGGTGCACTTGCCCATATGTGTGTTTAGTGTTAGTAAAATATCGTGTTTTATAAATTTAAAACTTGACTAAAGTGTTAAAAAGGGCTTAAAATATACATTAAAAACTATACGACACCGCACACATCAAGTTTTTGGTGCCGTTGCCGGGGACACAAGGATTTTAAGAAAGTTAGGAATCAACGGCCTAATCGTTTTTTCTTATTTTTCTGTTTTTTTTAGGATTTTTCTTAGATTTTCAGCGTCTGCAGAGCTCTGCACGGGCCATGCCCAGCGTTGTTACTGGCAGTTTTTATTTTTCGAGTTACAGAGAGCTAAGCACGGGGCCGTGTCGGTGCAACACGGGGCCGTGTCGAGCTCCCCAGTAACAGGGATCCGGAAAACAATTACTGTATCTCCAACCACGGGCCGTGTTCATCTGAGCACGGGGCCGTGGTGAAGCTTCTGACCAACACTCTTTTTTTGTTTTTGTTGCAGGACTTGGAACCCAGGCACCACATCTGAACTTTCTACGCAGTGCATGAGCTCCAGTTCCAGTAGAGACATAAAAGAACCTCTAGACGAATCCGAATGCTTTCTAAGAAAAAGACTTAAAGCTAAAAACCAAGAGAAAGTTTCGGGAAACTTACTTCCTGTGGCGGATCAACGTACCCTCATTGATTACCTACGGCCTACTGTAGGTAATCTTGGCGCCGCCATCAATGCACCGAACGTCGAAGCCAACAACTTCGAACATCGGCCGCATTTGATACAAATGCTCTAAAACTCCGCAACCTTCCATGGGCTTGCGGACGACGATCCCCATTTGCATATTACTAACTTCTTAGAAATATGTGATACTTTTCGGAACAATGGAGCATCAAACGACGCCATCCGCCTTTGAATGTTTCCATTCTCGCTAAAAGACCGAGCTAAGGCTTAGCTTAATACCCTCCCAGTTGGTTCGGTAAACACCTGGGATGAACTAGCCCAAAAAATTCTATATAAGTATTTCCCTCCCGCTAAAACGGCTAAATTAATGACTGAAATTAATACATATTCACAAGAGGACGGGAAATCCTTATATGAAACTTGGGAAAGGTTCAAGGAGCTACTAAGAAAGTGCCCCCATCATGGTCTTGCGGTGTGGCAACAAGTATCCACTTTCTACAAGGGGTTGCTTTCACACACAAGAGAAACACTTGATTCTAGCTCCGGGGGACTTTTAGGTAATCGTCGCCCAAATGAAATTTATAATCAAATTGAGGAAATTGCTCAAACCAATTTTCAGTCGCACACTCCCTAAGGCACAAAATCTATTGCCCTGGGCGCCCATAAGGTTAACGAAAGCACCTCTTTGCAAGCTCAAATCGAGGCCCTTTCTTCAAAAATCAAAAAGTTAGAAATGGCAAAAACGGCCTCGGTTATGGCTTGTGAAGGGTGTGGTGGACCACATGAAAATTGGAGTTGTATGAAAGAAATGGATAATCAAACAGAAATGGTTAACTACGTTGATAATAGACCTAGGCCGTCAGGTCCTCCAACGGCTACCTACAACCAAAGGTGGGGTAACCACCCTAACCTTGGTTGGAGAGACCCTGGCAATAGTAGTAACCAACAAAATCTAAACCAACGAACAAACTTTCAACAACCAAGAAACGAGTCACAAAATTTCTCTCAACAACAAGGGGGACGAGAGAGGCTTGAGGATACCGTCTCCTGCCTCATCTCCGACGCCGAAAAGAAAAACTCGGATCGATTTCAACAACTGGAATCGAACTTTAGAAATCAACAAGCTAGCATTCAAAACATTGAAAAACAAATAAATCAACTAGCTCAAAATTTCTCCGAGAGACCTCAGGGCGCGTTACCAAGCAATACCGAAACCAACCCAAAGGCGCAAGTGCATCTCATCACTTTGAGAAACTATACCGTAGGTCCCGAGGAGGCTCCGATACCTCCAACCGAAAAGAGCCGATCTAGCCAAACCACAACTTCGCCGATGCCTCAACAAGAGACGGCTCCTCCACCAAATCAAGAGCCCACCAAGAATCCTCCGGTACCATACCCTGGTCGGTTACTTCGCCAAAACACCGATGAGCAATTCACAAAATTCGTAAATTTATTAAAACAATTTCATGTTAATATCCCATTTGTCGAAGTCCTAACTCAAATGCTTAAATATTCAAAATTTATGAGGGAGTTCCTCACTCACAAAAGGAAGATTGAATCATTGCAATTAGTTAATCTAAGCGAAGAATGCTCCGCCTTGCTACTCAACAAACTCCCGCAAAAGAAAATCGATCCCGGAAGCTTTACTATCCCTTGTTCAATTGGAGAATCACCCATGCGTAATGCACTAGCCGATCTTGGGGCTAGCATTAACCTCATGCCCGCATCAATGATCGACCGACTCGGCCTAGGAAAAACAAGCCCTACAAAAATGAGCATACAACTCGTCGATAGGTCCATTAAATATCCGCAAGGTGTCGCCGAAAATCTATTGGTTAGAGTCGGGGAATTTGTCTTCCCAGCCGACTTTGTTATATTAGATATGGAGGAAGATACCGAAGTACCACTCATATTAGGAAGACCATTCCTAGCCACGGCTCACGCAATGGTAGACATGAATGGTCGAACGCTAACATTGAAGGTTGGGGACAAGGAGATGACGTTTGGGGTTAGGAAAAGAGTAGAAGATGACGACCCGGTTAACTACATGAAGGTCATAGACTCAAGCTTGGATGCTGCTCTCCGATGGTGCAACATGGGATGCAAACCATCCCACTTGGGTAACATATGACTGGCTTTGGGTCTAGCCAAGGACCCTTATAAACGTGGCGCACCACGGAGGCATTTCGCGGAACTATCTGTAGTTTAGTTTAGATTAACCTTTATGTTTTCTAGTTTAGTTTTTAATTTTCAGGAATAAAACACACTTGGATGGTGAAGGATACTAAGGGAGACTTGAACCAACGCCCCATGCACAAAAACAGAGCCTCCCGTACATTTTTCTTCATTACAGCAAGTTCAGCACGGGCCGTGTCCTGCCAGCACGGCCCCGTGCTCAAGAGTCTGCAGAAAAACACCCAGTTCAGGTAACTGGACATGGGGCATTTTCGCCGAACACACCCTCGTGCCTAGCCTTCTGTTACTTTTTGTTGATTTCTGTTACTGGTAATCCGAACACGGGGCCGTGCCCGGTCACCACGTCCCGTGTCTAGATGCCCAGTAACAGAAAATTTTTGTTCAACACACTTTTTTTACACATTCAATCAACCTAAAAACTTATTTTGGGACACATTGAGGACAATGTGTAATTTAAGTATGGGGGGGGGGATGTTAAAACCTTGAATTTTGCAAGTCCTAATTACCAGCCTTACACAAAACTCTATTGGAACCGCTAAACACCCCAATTTTTTTCAAAAACTTTTCATTTTTGTTACTTGTCTTGGTTTAAATTGAGAATAACAAGTTCTAAAAAAGGTTATACTTTTATAAATTTACAACCAATAGTGTCGTGATAAAAAGTACCAACATAAGGAAATTATGAAACGACATGACAAATCTAGTTAAAATTTGATTATATATACTTGATCACATTAAAAACCCATTCCCACAAAACGTGAGTCTTGAGCATTTATTGAGCATACAAATACACATCTTTAAATTAAATACTCATTTTTTGTTTCTTGTGTGAATAGCCGCTTGGTTTCTTACGACTCTAGAACTTACCATGACGATACATTTCCAGTCCTTACCAACTTAAACCTAAGTTAGTAAATGACGGAGGCATTAGGACTAACCCTTTTTATTTCAACACCATTTTTTTTTACCACCTACCCAAAATCCCCCTAGTTAACCCCTTTGAGCCTAAACCTTTTCATTTCTAAACCCAAAAAAACTCCCTTTACCCACCAAAACCCTTTTTCATTTTAAACCTCTTTATTTTAGTACAAAGCTCGGTTTTCTTGTGACAACCTTATCAAAAAAAAAAATATGATGAAGTTTAGTAATAAGCAAACAAGTTCCTCAAAAGAAACTTTGTTTGAAAATGATTCATTAGAATAAAAAGTTACAAAAACAAAATGTTTTATGAAAACCGACGCTTTCTACGCCTTTTCGCCCTTTTCCACTAACCACTAACCCAAAACCACCTACCTTTAACCCAAGCCTAACCCTTCCCCAAAGTCCTCTTGATATTTACAAAGGTTTATAGTTAAAAAGGAGGAGGATTGATTGCTTAGCAAGCATATGGTAGAAGTAAGTTCCATGCCGGTCTCGAGTGTTTCACAAAAATACATCTTCGGCCGAGTGATTGAGTGATCCCCCGTGAGGTATGTGAACTTGTATATAAATGGAATTTTAAAGAGTCATGTTATGCGCAAATAAGTAATTTCTCTTATGAAATGTTCTAAATAAATCATAACAAATAGGATTGTAAATAACATAAAAATAAAGCCTAATAAAGATCTTAGAATCCCGACACTCAAGACAAGCCCAAAACCTTCTCTTCTACCCATTCCATTTGGGTGTGTAAGCCACAAAATAAGGAGTTTTGCTTGAGGACAAGCAAAGATTCAAGTGTGGGGGTATTTGATGTGTGTAAAATGCAACATATAAATTACATCAAATGAGGCATAAAACTAACCCTTTTTTGGTACTAATGTTGGAAAAAGTGTGCTTTTCTCTTCCTTTTGTATTTTCAGGGTTAAATGAGCTTAAATGAACAAAAGAAACAAAAATGCAACCAAATCTAACAATAATACAAGAAAAGGAATAAATGTGGCATGTCCGACCCCTCAACAGCATCTTCCCAAGCGAAAACAAGACATCAGAAGGCTGAACACGCCCCGTGCTCATTGAACACGGGGGCGTGCCCAAGTGTCTGTAGAAAAGACAAAGTTGTAGAAGCTTCTATTTCCCAACACGGGGGCGTGCCCAGCAGACACAGGGCTGTGGTCAACGCTAAGATTTGCAGAATCCAGACAAATCTTGATAGTACAGATACGCTTCTGCACACGGGGCCGTGCCCAGCGGACACGGGGGCATGGTCAACTAATGCAGACAAACTGCATTTAATGAAGAAAGAGAAGATGGGTGGACATGGGGCCATGCTCAGCGGGCACGGGGCCGTGTCCTGGCTTCTGTACAGGCTATAAATAGGGGTGCTTGGTTCATTGCAAATGCATCCCTTGACAAACCACCACTCTCCCACTTCACCCACACTCCACCACCATCACAACACCCACATCCACCACCATCATCCATCATCCATCATAGAGTGTGTGTAGTAGTCTCGGGATCCAAGATTGATAGTAAGAGTTCTTGACAATCAAAGGCCATGTTTGCCTAAGTCTCTTACATCACTTGGTGAAGACAAGCATTTAGTGTAATACTTTTGTTTTTTAATCTTTTCGCACTTTTTATTTGGTTTTGTATTAATGACTTTAATAACTAGTTTCTTATGTTGAAGGTGAAACTTCCATATCATTTTTCTGTGGTGTCTTGGCGTTATTTTACTGTCTATATAAAATAAAAGATTTACACCATTCATATCTCCACGGTCTATATGGAGATATGTTGGCTACCTGGGCGGGGGTTAAGGGAATGGTTTGGTAAGGTTCTTGCCTTGTTCAGTGTATAGATCCTACAAGGACCTGGGTCAAGTTTAGTAGGACCTCCTTCAATACCCACTGGTATTGGATGGCGGGGGTGCGAATTCCTTGATCCCCTCTTATGTAAACTACTACTAATACATTAACCCGGCTACTTGGGATTGTATCCCTGCTGACTTAAACCACTTAGCCGAGGGTAACGTCACCTTCAAAAGAGGGGCCTACCACATTATGCATTAATAACTTAATTAATTATCTTCCAATAATCCAACCCTTTAGGATTGTATCCTTGCTAATTCAAACTACTGGGTTGAGGGTAACGTCACCTTCAAAAGAGGGGCCTACTACTATAACTAAGATAATCTCTTAAAAAGTGCAGGAAACATCAAATGTTACACTAAAGGCGAGTCGGATCCAAGTGATTCATCTTGTCTATCTGTTTTATTTTTATTTTTATTTTCAGCATTTTTTTAGTTAGTTTTCATTTTCTTATTTAAAACCTCTTTCTAAATTTTTGATTTGATTAGACGTTGAGGATAAAACAGTACTAAAAGCTGTTGTGTCCTTGGACGACCTCGGTGTCTTACCAACGCTTTACTACGCTCACGATGGGTGCACTTGCCCATATGTGTGTTTAGTGTTGGTAAAATATTGTGTTTTATAAATTTAAAACTTGACTAAAGTGTTAAAAAGGGCTTAAAATATACATTAAAAACTATACGCCACCACACACATCATTGGTCGTAGCCGACGTCCGTTCAAGGGCGCTTGTGGCGGCGGCTATGTTTTCGTCTTTCTGGTCATATTCTTTTTTTCTCTGGTCAGGTGTCGTTGATGGCTAGGCTTTATCTTCCTATTGGTGATGGTTGCTTTTATCCACGATTTATCTATGACGATAGGCATCTTCATATTTCATGTTCTTAATTTGAATTTTGAAACCCTAAGTCGCTTATGTGTTATCTTTGCTGGTTTGGGTTTCTGCAGCCTACATATATTATATGTATATAAATATGTGATTTGTCGAGTTCCTTTGTTGATGGAGCTACATGCATTTGTATGTGATTTTGTTTATGGCATCGATGTTATGCAACCATTGTTTGACGTTTTGGTTACTGAGTTAGGCGATGATGATCGTGTGGGTGTAAACCGAGATGAGGATTTAACCGTGGCATTTTTTAGAGATGGTAGATGTTCACCGCAACCTCCATTGCAGCCACCGTTATCTCTTTCATAATGGAACAGGTTGTGTTATATATATATATATATTAGGTGATGATGATTGTGTGGGTGTAAACCGGCTATTTCCAGTGTTGTATCTACTCTGTTTTCTTGATTATCATGTAGTATACACCAATACTTCAGACATTCATCTTCTTGGTTGCTTCATTGGTGGTGACAACTGAGCGATACATATAACATATACATACATACATGCAACTACACAATTCTGGCTGCAAAGGAACACTTAAGGAGAACTTTGGCTGTGGTGGTCAAAAGCATCAATTGGAGGCTTGGAGCTATGCAATATTCTGCCCCTTTCTTAAACAACACCACAGTACTTCTTTATCCAAGTTCTATATAAACATGTATTCAAGATACAAGCTTTTTCCACATGGTATAACTTTTATTGTATATGAATACTTAATATGTTGATTATCATTATAGACAATATTATTACACTAATAGTCCAAAGCTTCAAATAAAAATATTTAAAAGGCGGTAGGCAGTAAAAACTAAAAATGTGGGTCACTTTCATGTTTTTAACCCAGTTAACCTGTTCCACCCTGTGGCTAAATTTATAAATTTACAGTCAAAATCTAAAGATATATAAAACAAAGCCCAAATGAACTCTTTCATAAGTAAATAGTCAAAAATTTCAGAAACTTACACGGTCTTGACCGGGTTGGGTTGTCCCATAAATATTGTTTTGTATGTTTTAAAATAATGTATGTATGTAATCCATGTGGAAAATCTGACCAGAAAACAATACTATTACAATAACAATCTATATCTTGAAAAAAATGACTTAGCGGGTGTATGCGGAAAAAAACTAAACCATGGGCGACTTTCAACACGTTTGACCCATTTAACCCAATCTTTTATCATACATAACCTAAGCAGCCTGTTCATAAGTAAATGGGTTAAATTTAACAAACGCCTTACCTAGAAATAATGAAAGCCTGGATGATAACCTGTTGTAATTATATTCAGAAGACATAAATCAAAGAAAGAAGTCTACTGGAACTATGAAGGGACAGTGGTGGTTGAGCTAAACCACTTGGTAATGTAACAGCACCAGATTGGGTAGCGGGTCAGATTGGATAATTCTAAACACGGATTACCAACACTTATCTCATTTGTTTATTGTAAGTGTAGGGATTATGACAAAGTTACTCCTAAATAATTTGCATGTGCGGCCATTTACTTGAGGGTACTTTAGGCAAGGAAGGTGTTCTAGAGCTTATCAGCAACCTTTTCAAAGATAACGGTTAGTAGTCTAATATTGCAAATACTTTATGGTAGTTAAAGTTGGTATTTTCAACCTGTTGAGTTACTTGATTTGGGTTTCATAATGTATAATAATGTATAAAATCTTCTAAATCTATTGTAAGATAGTGTCTGTAATCAAATTCACAAACTTGAAAATTTGACAAAAGAATGTTTGCCAGCGCTTTGATTTTTTTTCTCCCTTTAGATTTATCATTTCGACCTGTCAGTTCGCACAAATGAATGTGTATGCAAATTCTTTTTACCCAAATCAACGTATTTATAAAAGAGTTATCATTTTCACTGGATGCACAATTTGTTTTAGCCCAAATTAACTCGCATGCAAATCTTTTTACCCATATCAACTCATTTCTTGAAGAGTGATCATTTTAACCCATTATACAATTTCAATTAGCTCAGCTGAACCAACATGTAAATTTTTTTACCCAAAGAAACCCATATCTTAAAGAGTCAATCATTTTGACCCATTGTACAATTTGATTTAGCTTACATTAACCCGCATGCAAATACATTTTTACCCAACACCAAGTCATTTCATAGAGAGCGATCACTTTAACCCAATATACAACTTAAGTCAGCTTAAATGAACCTACATGTTTTTTTACCATAGTCAAGATGCACCTTCAACTTTACTGCACATTTGTTGTAAAGGTTCTTTTTATGTTGTGTGTTCAATAACTCTCTTTTTTATAACTTTCATTTTTTATCCTGATTAGGCTTCTTATTAGTTGAACGAAAGGGCAATGGCTTTCATGCTAATTTACCTTTCGTTTCCGCAAATGGTGGGTTTCTTTATGTGAATTAAGTAATTTCAGATCTATAATATGAAATTAGAGTTAACAAACAATTAAATTTAATCAATGTTTTCATGCTTTGAATAGAGCCTAGATGGGGATCATTAATTGTGTACAAATCTCTTAACAACCAGCCTTTGATCATCCACTGCTCATAGCCTAAGAATCCTGGTTTCTTTTGACATCTTCAAGACTGTCTTAACAATCATTGATATTCTAAGATTAACTTTAATTTTTTTAACATATGTGATTCCATGGTGATATGTATAAATCCGAGCAATAGTTATGGTTGTTTACTACTCTATATAGAAGTGTATATCATACTGGGACCTTTGCACTCTATGAAAGAACAAACAAGAATTTCCATCTTTAGCTAGCGCAACTTTCTTAATCATCAGGTCATGGTCTTATACAGTTTTAAATTACGATGTAATGCGCAAAACCGAGCCGAACAAACTTACCGCCGCAACGCGCGGGGTGTTTTACTAGTTTATAACCATAGATGGTGGGTTTATGTGTGAAATCGATTGATATGAACTGAATATTTTCTAAATCTGATATGTTAGAAATTCTTATCATAACTAGTATTAAGCACCTTCGGCGGCGCCACCAGCACTGAATTTGTGGCGTGTTAATGCGAATAACTTAGGTTGAAACGTAAAACATAGAAAAGAATAACTAAGTTGATCTAGGGCCCGCGCATTGCGACTAACCTGTCAAACGGGAAAAATAGACGATGTAAAAACACTGAACCACACACATGTTGCGTCATGTTAACTCGCAAAATTTAAACATAACGTATAACGAAAATTTGCGTAAGATTAAAAGTATAAGGGACCAAAGTTGAAAGTAAAAAAGTTGTGAGGTTAAATTGAAAAAGATGAATGTTTTGGTGTTATAAGTAAAAAAACAAATAGTTTTAGGTTAAAAGTGAAAAATTAAAAATCTTGTTTTTTTTCTTTTTTTTTTTTTTTTGAAAATGGATCAAAGAAAACTAAAATGTTATATAATATACGATTTAGTCACACAATCTTCAAGTTGTGTATTTGATAATCATTTTGGAATATGTATATATCCTTTAATCACTTCCGGAATACATAGGGACACACACCATTTAGTGTTTTAAATCGATGCATCGTTTAAATGATTATCAAATACACCACTTGAAGATTGTGTGATTTACAACACATCTAATGAGATAGCAAACATATTATTCCAGATTGGCATCGTGAAAAAAATCCCAAATTATTGATAATCATTGGAATAAGTGTGTTATTGAAACGATCACTAAACGTCTACAATTAATTGTAAAACCACTGATCATGAGAGTAGAAGTTCATATGTTATGGGTGTATTATATTACATGCAACATTAATTCACATCGAGCCAACAACCTAATATGTCCCTTCTAATATATTTGGTTGTGCAATATCTATTGAAATTAATCCACCAACACGCACAACGAGGGGAGCTTAAAGTTGGTTGGGAATATATGTTGATGAATTGAGTCATTAACAAAAGATTTATTTACGGCTCATTGGTTTTCACTTTAGTAAACGAATGTTCTCAATATCAGGTGAGAAAAAAAGCAGTTGGAAAGTGAGAAGTGGAATGAATTATCATGTCATATTGATCCTCAGACTATAAACATTGAACCAGGAGTTCGAAAAATATTAAAGAATAAATTATTAGACGAGTTCACTAACCTAAATAGAGTGACTAAGGAAGCTACATAATCATCAACTACTTATGCTCCAGTTATATTTTTGTCCTAGAAGGACAACCATATATTTGTAATAAGTCTATTTTACGCCTGAAGCTTGGTTGACTAGTCGATTAAAATAACAAAATTCTTCAAAAATTGAAGCAAGTAATTAAGATGGTCAAGTCGAGATTATAGTAATAAGATCTTCTAAATAGAGGTTAGACATGATGCATCTAGGAGAACCTTGGGTACCTGAAATAGTGAAATCTCATAATATTGTTTCATGTCTAGAAATATATGGAATCGAAATCGACGTCGTTATACTTTTGTATATAATATAGCGCTTGAAATGATGAAATGACGAGGATCCAGATTTAAGATCTCACTATGAATGAATACTAAGAAATGATTGGCAAAAAAATAAAAGGATGTAAATAAGCAGAGTTGAATTCTCTAATGAAGTGGAAAGTTTTCGGACCAACAGTCCATACAACTGAAGTTGAAAAATATGTTAGATACAAACGGGTCTTTTATACGAATTATGTGAAAATCAAATTATATGATATAAGGCAAAACTTGTGGCACAATAATTTTTGCAAAAACCTTTGATTATTTATGAGGAGACGTATTCCATACTGGTGGATGCATTGGCTTTCCAATTTCTTATTAGTGTGGTAATATTAAAGAGAGAATTGATATGTATCTTATAATGTTATGTATCACTTTATACTGAAAGTTTATTTGCATGTCCCTCAAGGATTAAAATTATTAAAATCATGTAAACTATGTTCTCAAGAACAATATGATTGTTGTATACAGATTCATATTTGAATGCGTTGAATATAACTAAAACTACTGATGAGTTTCTTAAAGCAATTGAGCGCTTTAAATGGTATATGAAACATCTTAACGGTGTAATTCTTGTGAACATACATAGAAAACTTGTCCTCGATGATTGTGATATTTCAATAAACAGTGTACAAACATGCTACAGTATGGATTTTGTAAATAAAAGCATGTAATTATGATATCTTTTTATATGATATAGAAATCTATGTATTAAATGAGCAAGTTTGGGTAGCAAAACTTCTAAAGAGTGAAATCATATGCATAATTGGTTAAGATGGAAAGAATTTCCTGATGGATTAATAATGCGAGAAGCATTGATATCAAAACCGTAACTTGCTACATAAAGTTCACAAAATACGTATGGACTAAACTAGTCGGGTCAGTGTTGTACAGCTCGAGATATTCGGATAAAGAGGGATATACATTTTGTCACACCCCCAAAAATACCCCAAGCGGAAACCCCCGCGAGGCGTGTGACGTACCAGGATCTAGCCACCAATCACATATGAACCATAACAAAGTATTTAATAAAAGTTTCCATTTATTTCATAAAGTAAATTCAAACACAATCCAAAATAATTATGTTCAGCGGAAGCATAAGTTAAGTAGTTATTTCAAGTGTTTCAAAACAAGTGTGCCATAATCATTAAACTTGTATCCAAGAGCTACGACCCATGACCACTCCAGTACTCCCAGTTAGCAAGTTCCATTCCATAAACCTAAGGACCTGCAAGCATGTAGAAAAAGTGTGTAAGACAGGCTGGTGAGTTCACAGTTTGCTTTAACTATTTAATACCAAGCAGTGTGTTATGATTTGTTAAGTTGATAATAACTCGATACCGCAGACGACCCTTTTGCCCTTCCCCAATGCTCTATCAAACGTTGGTCATGATTTAAAGTTATTAGTTCACGCCCGTCCTATCCAGGTACGTCGTGAGGGTGCCAAACCTAATAACGCTATCAACTAATAACCCCGTTGCCCTACAAGCAACTAACCCGGTAGTAATGATGGGACTTAAGTGATAGAGAGTGAGTGTATTATCCAACCTTAACGTTTACTGAAAACCGATGCATATCCCCTGCAAGGATATGCATATGTGAAATCCGCCTCACATCCCCGACAAGGATGTGGGTATTTAAAAACCGCCTCATATCCCCTACAAGGATACGGGTTTACGAAAATCCGTTTAAAAGTTTTTGTTAGTTTGATTGTCCCGACCGGACGCATGCTTGTTTTGAGAGAAGTGAACTCACCTTGGTTTGCTCGGTATGACTAGCTACTTGCTCACACTTAAACAGTCACAACCTATGGTATTCATGTATACGAAATCAGTTTACATTCATGTTGTTCACATACCTTCATAGTGTGCATTCATGGTAGAAATTATGACTTAACAAGTAACTAGTACTTCAAACTCATAGCACACGTAACAGATGGTTTACCATACACACAAGACACATCAAGTTTCCTGTTCTTGATCAATGTTATTCAATCTTTACAAATCATGCAACTAATGTAAACATCATAACCTACTGTTCACGTGAAGTTCCTCGGCGAAAGATGCACTCGACGACACACTCCCACTGTTCACCAACATCCTGTCGACAAAAGACCTATCTTTCGTCAACATGGGTGTTTCGTCGACATAAGTGTTTCGCCGACATAGGTGTTTCGTCGAAGCCTTACTGTTACATTCTTTATTCTAGCTGTTAACCCGAAATTCCCGTAAACACATTCATATTTTGAAACGGATCAAGCTATGATATTCAATCAGTTATAGATCTTGATCACACGCAGTTCAATAGCAACACTTGTCCTTAATTTTTATGCATGAATCATAAGTAAACCTAGACATTAACAGGTTCATGACTTCTCAATCCCGATTATTAAACAACCAGCACAATACATCTACCCTAATACTGATTATTCATTAACATGACAACTCAGTATTTCAATCCTTAACAGATTTCATGACCATCATAACAAATAACACGCAGCCCTAATCCATCGATTCATACATTTAACCTGAGCGACTAATCTCATAGTTCAATTAACATGCATTTGATTCTAGATTGATATCAGTATCATACAATCCATCCAACAAGACAACATCACAGACATAACACTATCAATCAAGAAGGCACTAACCGAGATACGAATGATTTAATAACGAGAGATCGACTTCACAGAGAGAAGAGGTTACGAAGGAAGGATTGCCACCGAGAGATATCTAGGGTTTGAAGTTTTTCAACTGACGGTTACTAACTCAAAGGTTTACGTTTTAAACACACAGGTTGGGCCGCAACCTTCATGGGCCGAAAGCCCTGTTATGGCGAATAACCCCCTTAGACGAAACATATGTTTCGTCGAGTCTTATGGGTGACGAAAGTCCCATGTTTCACCATATTAGAGAAGGTTTATGCCATTAAAGTTTTTATTAAATGTTCAATTATTAAACCACCACACAAGTAATATTGAAATCATTCTAAAGAAATATTCATAATACAACATGCAACGAAATATATAACAGATGACACGTAACGGAAAGGTCTTGGAAATCCCGGGTTGTCACATCATCCCCAACTTGAAAGAAATTTCGTCCCGAAATTTAACGAGCAATATAGTGCTAGGTCAGGATGACTGTGGATTTTCCCCGGGTGCCACGCCATCCCCAACTTGAATGGGAATTTCGTCCCGAAATTCACTGGTTGTGCGAGACTTGGACCTGCCAGACTTGGACTTGTCCTCTGGGAATAAATGTGGGTACTTGAGCTTCATCTAATCCTTGTGCTCCCATGTGAACTCCGGTCCGCATCTTGAATTCCAACGAGCGCTCACGATCAGAATTCGACTATGCTTACGGACCTTGACCTCCCGGTCCATAATTTTTATTGGTTCTTTGACAAACTGCAACTTGTCGTCAATCTTTAACTCTTGAAACGGTACCACAAGTGTTTCATCGGACAAACACTTCTTTAGCTGAGAGACATGGAAGACATCATGGACGTTACCCAACTCAGCAGGTAACTCTAACTTGTAGGCCACTTTACCAATCCGCTACAGAATTTTGAATGACCCTACATAACGAGGGTTTAGCTTGCCGCGTTTTCCAAAACGCACCACACCCTTCTAGGGTGAGACCTTCAACATAACACGATCATTAACTACGAACTCCAAAGGTTTTCTACGCTTATCGGCGTAGCTTTTCTGACGATCACGCGCTGCCGCCATACGATTCCTGATCTGAACAATTTTCTCGGAGGTTTCGAGTACAAGTTCTGGGCTTGTAACCTGGCTGTCACCCACCTCAGCCCAACAGAGAGGTGAACGACATTTCCGTCCGTACGATTCTTCGAATGGAGCTGCCTGAATGCTGGTATGGTAGCTGTTGTTGTAAGAAAACTCTATCAGCGGCAAGTGTTTCTCCCAACCCTTGCCAAAATCAATCACGCATGCTCGTAACATATCCTCTAGTGTCTGGATAGTTCGCTCACTTTGACCATCCGTCTGCGGGTGATAAGCAATGCTCATATCAAGACGCGAGCCGAATGATTTGTGCATCGACTGCCACAAATCCGAAATGAAACGCGGGTCACGGTCAGAGATAATAGAAGTCGGCACCCCGTGCCTAGAAACCACTTCCTTAAGATAGACAGCAGCTAGTTGTGAGAACTTATCTGTTTCCTTGATTGCTAGAAAGTGCGCTGACTTCGTGAGATGATCAACGATCACCAAAATGGTATCGTTTCCATTTTGAGTTCTCGGCAAGCCTGTGACAAAATCCATTGCTATCTTCTCCCATTTCCACATGGGTATTTCTGGTTGCTGAAGTAATCCAGACGGTTTCTGGTATTCTACCTTTACTTTTGAACATGTCAAGCATTTACTAACATACGTCGCGATGTGAGCTTTCATCTTTGGACACCAATACATGACTTCGAGATCCTGATACATCTTATCGGAACCCGGGTGGACATAGTATCGAGACTTGTGCGCTTCGTCCATCACGAGTTCCCTAAGGTTACCAAACAGAGGAATCCATACATGCTCCATGAAGTAGAGAATACCATCCGATCTCTCTACAAGTCATTTTTCCATGCCTCTTAAATACTCAGCTTCAACGTTTTCCTATTTAAGGGCTTCAGTCTGTGTAGAACGAATCTGATTTAGGAGGTTTGAGTGAGTAGTGAGCTGCAAGGCGCGAACACGTTTGCGTTTTGATTCCTTTCAACTAAGAGCATCAGCTACCACGTTTACTTTACCTGGATGATATATGATAGCACAATCGTAGTCGTTTAAGAGTTCTACCCAGCGACGCTGTCGCATATTCAGGTCCTTCTGGTCGAAAATATTCTGGAGGCTCTTGTGGTCGGTATAAATAGTGCATTTAGTACTGTACAAGTAATGCCTCCAGATTTTGAGCGCAAACACCACGGCCCCCAACTCCAAGTCGTGAGTCGTGTAATTCTTTTCATGGACCTTCAACTGTCGAGAAGCGTAGGCTATAACCTTCTCGTGTTGCATCAACACGCAACCGAGACCTTGGATAGAGGCGTCACAGTGCACTACAAAATCTTCGGTACCCTCTGGTAATGACAAAATCGGTGTGCTACAAAGCTTTTGCTTCAGAAGCTGAAAAGTGTCTTCCTTTTTCGTTCCCCAGGTGTAAACTAGACCCTTTTGTGTTAGAGCGGTGAGGGGTTGAGCGATCTTTGAAAAGCCCTCAATAAATCTTCGATAGTATCCAGCGAGGCCAAGGAACTGTCGTACCTCCGAAGGATTCTTTGGCGCTGCCCAATTCCTGATTGAGTCGATCTTTCAGGATCCACATGTATCCCCATTTCGTTAACGATGTGGCCGAGGAAGTGTACTTCTCGAATCCAGAAGTCACACTTAGAGAGTTTTGCGTACAGCTGCTCTTTCCTCAGGAGCTCCAAGATAAGACGTAGGTGCCGCTCGTGATCCTCCTTGCTCTTAGAATAAATCAGAATGTCATCGATGAACACGATTACGAAATCGTCAAGGTATGGTTTACATACGCGGTTCATGAGATCCATAAATACCGCTGGTGCGTTAGTTAACCCGAATGGCATAACCAGAAACTCGTAATGGGCATACCGAGTGCGAAAAGCTGTTTTTGGGACATCCTCCTCTCGGACTCTCATCTGATGGTAACCCGATCTTAGATCAATCTTCGAGTAGAAGCTCGACCCTTGCAACTGATCGAACAGGTCGTCAATGTGAGGTAGAGGATAACGATTCTTGATCGTCACCTTGTTGAGTTCGCGATAATCAATACACATGTGAAAGGATCCGCCCTTCTTCTTTACAAACAACACCGGGGCTCCCCAAGGTGAAGAACTGGGTCGAATAAAGCCCTTATCTAACAGTTCTTGAAGTTGATTCGACAATTCTAGCAACTTTCCAGGTGCAAGACGATATGGTGCGCGAGCAATCGGAGCTGCTCCTGGTGTAAGATCAATTTGAAATTCCACCTGACGATGCGGAGGTAAACCGGGAAGTTCCTCGGGAAAGACGTCAGGAAACTCCCATACGACTGGTAAATCATTGATATTCTTCTCTTCAGGTCGAGTATCAGTAACAAGCGCAAGAATAGCAGGGTAGCCCTTACATAGACATTTCTGGGCTTTCATGGATGAAATGATGCTGACGGTTGCACCGCTTCGATGACCCTGGACAGATAATAATTCCCCACTAGGGAGAGGTACGCGCACGATCTTTTCCTTGGAAAGTATGTCTGCTTCGTGTTTGGACAACCAGTCCATACCAATAACTATATCAAAACTACCAAGAGTGATGGGGAGAAGGTCAATGTCAAACACTTGACCTAGAAGATCGAGTTTACACCCTAAGTATACTTGTGTGGCTTCTATAGACTTCCCATAAGCTAATTCCACTACATGCTTGTTTACAAGAGACGCAGGAGTCAATCCTAGCCGACGAATGAACCTCAAAGACACATAACTCCAGTCCACACCAGAGTCAAATAACACAGAAGCAATAATACCATTAACAGAGAACGTACCGGACACGACGTTGCCATCGTTCCTTGCATCACCTGCTCCAATCGTAAATGCTCTCCCGCGAGCACTATTTCCACCGTTATTCCCATTGTTATTTCCCCCATTGTTGTTGTTGGCATTCTGGTTCAATTGTGGGCAATCTTTCCTGAAATGCCCTTCACTGCCGCACTGATAGCATCCCCTCTTATTACCCCGATTATGCTGGGGTTGTTGCCTCTGTTGCTGCTGCTAGGGTTGTTGCTGCTGTTGCTTGGGGTGTGGAGCTCTACAATCTTTCACCATGTGACCCAACTTGTCACACCTTTGACATGCCCGACTACACTGACCATAGTGATGGTAACCACACTTATTGCACTTCGGCTGTTTTCCTGCGTAACCCGAAGTCTGACTGTGGTTCTGATTCTGATTAACCGAAGATGACTGACTAAAGCTACGGCTGTTGTTGTTATCATGCTTCTTCTGCGATTGATTCGAGTTTGCTGCTTTATCTGCATCGTTCCACTTACGCTTGTTGTCAGTAGCAGGTGTGGTAGCTGTAGCAGCAGAGGTAGTAGCACAAACACGTGGTGGCAATGAGCTACGTTCGACCTCTTGGTCAGTAATCTTATGTGCCAAACGGATGATCTGGGGCAGATTGTTAAGGTTTGCAGCAGTGACATAACCATTTACAGCTGGTGCTAGGCCCTTGAGATACAACTCAATTCGTCGATGTGGAGGTCGAGAAAGGTTAGGGCACAAAATTCCTAGTTCATGAGATCGTTTCGTGAAAGCCTCGATCTCGGATCCTTCCATCTTCAAATCGTAGTAATCGTTCTCGAGCTTCTGAATCTCGTCACAAGGACAATACTCTTCCCGCATCAACTCCTTAAAATCATCCCAAGTCGTTGCATTAGCCATCTCGATGCCCAACATTTGCACCTGGGCATTCCACCACGTTAGGGCACCATCCTCCAAAGTGTTGGTAGCATACTTCATCCGGTCCCCCATGGGACAGTTACACATAACGAACACTGACTCAGCTTTCTCGAACCATCGAAGTAGCCCTACAGCCCCTTCAGTCCCACTGAAGGTCTGTGGCTTACAATCCATAAACGTCTTGAAAGTGCAAGCAGGCAGATGGTTTTGATTCTGATTTGCTTCTGACCTAATGGACGAAAGGAAATACAACACAAGGGTAAGAGTTGCGTACGCGACACAAGAATAAAGAAGATTTGGCACATATCATACCAGCTTGATAGGCTACTAATGCCTCAGCCACACGGGTGTTTTGTCAACTCAGCCTGAATCATAGCGATGTGACCACGTCCATGTCCTCGTCCACTCACGATTCTAAATATGAAGAGGGAAGAGTCTAGGAATCGAAATAAGGTAGGAGTCAAACCTCACGTTGACATCTACAAACTACAAAGTTTACACCAAACAACAGGGCAGAACCCTTCTCACACTCGTTAAGCCTCAGTGGGACTCACATGCACCTCACGTTATTATTATGTGTGCACCCATAATAATAAGGCAATTTGCATGTTTATCTCAGTGCCTCTTAACTTGCGCTCAAAGTTTCCCCCACATTCATATAGCAACACGAAAGGCATTACAGGATTAATGATCACAAAAGTCGAAGAGTAGTATCACACTATCGAATTTCACTAAAACATGCACCACATGTAATCGAATCATGGTATCTAGTATGTAGTTTCATGCAAGTCGTGAGTGTGTGAATACTAAACAAGTAATGCATAAAGTAAACAGAGGACTGTGACAACTGTCAAATTTGCATGCATCCGTATAATTAATTAATCTTGATTAATGCTTAATGACTGTGCTGAATTATACTTAACTGCTTTATGAATTACTGCATCATACTTACATGTGCATCACATATTGCATAATGACACATCATTATTACATGCAAACTTTATTGTCATACATGATGCACAAAGCACAGTTAGCACAGTTAACGGATAAGACAGAAAAATGTTGACGGGGTTCAGTACATAGACAGACGTTGTTTTGAGACCCAGAATGAGCCAGAAACCAAGTACTACACTAGTATAGTGTGTAGGGAAGTAAGGACCACAAAATTGTTTTTCTAAGTGATAGTTAAGTGCCATAAAGTACCTAAAACTCACCCTAAGTGTAGAATTCCGCATATTTTAGCAAAAATCAGCTTTTTAACAAGCTTGTATCATGCAAGAAAATGACTAAATGGTCCTGAATGCTTTCCTAAGTGTCGGGAATTAAAAGTGTCACAAAAGGGTACATAAAGAACACTAAACGGAATAGTTTGAAACTTTAACGAACCGGTATCTAACCGAATAACCGGACACTACCCGAAACACCAAAATTATACTAGAAGCATTGTTTAAATAATTCTGAGCTAGTTATGATCCCCGAACACCCTAACACACTAAATGAAACCATATATGCATAAACACTAAACACTACACTTAGAATCTAACCATTAAACTTTACTTATCATTAAACCACAACCAAGACCCCCCCCCCCTTCATATTGACGGTCACATGTGGGTCCCCCACTTGTGATTTCTTTTGATTTCACTTGATCTTCCTTGGATTCATTAAGATTTGATAAAGATATGTTATGTACTAAGTAGACATAATAACCAAAGGATTATAAAGTGTTGGAAGGTTATAAGATTAACCACAAGTCTTGAACCATTACTCATTTTCATTACAACTACACACCTTCTTCCTCCCTCCCTTGCTCCCACTCACGGCCGAAAACTCCCACCACACCACCACCATTTTCATCCAACTTTCATGCAATCTCAAGTGATCCAAAGGTGTTAGAGGCTAAGTTAAGAAGTTTGGAGCTTGTGGATCTTGAAGGACCTCTACCATTTGCTATTATCCCCCACGTTTGTCATCTTCATCTTCAAGTGTTCTTCCCTAGCCTTGTTCTAGTAGTAAGGCCCTTATAATCTCTTGTTACTTCATATTTTGATGGTTAATAGATGATGAACATTGTTAATCTTGAAGAACAATAAAGAACATGACCGTGAAACATGAACATAAGCTTATTAACATATGAATACATGTTGACTAGTGTTGATTTGCTTCTTGATGATTGATTGTTTGTGTTTATGATGTTAGACATCATATGAAACCTACTAGATGGTGATTAAACACAAGATCTACTAAGTTAAGGTGGTGATCTTGTTAAAGACCAAGATCATCATACTTATGTTTCACATGAACATGAAGAATGAAAATGATTTTGTAAATAATGGAGTATGTAATATGTTACTAGTCATAAACTTGGATGATTTCAAAACTAGTTTTCTCAAGAAACTAAGTTAAATCACAAGAATTACATAAACATTGTTTTTAAAGAAACTAACCATGTTTCTAGTAAAGTATAAGAATACTTTGTTTACAAGAAAAATTCAAAAGAATGATTTTTGGAAAAATCATCTAGTAAGTTGTAAAAGACTAAACTTTACAAGAACGAGATTTACAAACAAGTAACCACTTTTTAAAGGGTAACTAAACCTACTAATCACACTACCAAGTTACTACAAGTTTTTATGAAGGTTCAAGTTCATGATTGTTATGTAAATAGCATTGTTTTGGCACTTGGTAAGTGTAAGTTGTTTAGGGTTGATTGTTGATTGTTTGTGATGCTTTTAAAAAGAAAACGATATGCTTTGATAGCATGGACACCTCCATTTTTAGGGGAAACTATGGCAAAATTTTCTAAAAATATAAACACTTGGAAAAATATTTTCTAACAAATATTTACAAGTGTATTTTAACTATGGTTTTCAGTATAAACTTTGCCATAATTTTTGTAACAAAAATACAAGTATTGGAGGTCGGTTTTTATAAATAAAAATGGATAAATGTGTATTTAGATTATATATTCACATTAAAGACATGATGCGTGTGAATATTTGTATACTTTGTGTAGTAGTTATATTATTTTAGGGTTAAAATAATATTGTTGATGTTTTCCAACTACATGTATTTCAGGGAATTTGTAAGTGGATCTGGCGGGCGTTGGAAGTTTTTTTATGCTGCGTAAGGAATAAAGATGTCATCCATGGTCTTTGAGTTTGGTCAATGTGTCTTATTCCTGGACGAGACACGTCTTCCAAACCTTGGTGTTGTTCAATATCCTTTGATGAGTCCTTAATGAACTCATAAACAATTTGTATGGTCTGTAAAACTTGAATCTGAAGTCTACGTTTTAAAACAGTGTTGTTATGTTCTAAACTTATTTAATGGATGACAAACCTATGGTTTTATCATATAGTTGATATTATGATTGAATGCAATGATATTAAGAAAGTCACACCATAATCACACTTCCGCAAAAGTCAGGGTGTGACAACTTGGTATCAGAGCTTCGATTGTAGCGAACTAGGATTCTTTCTCGAGTCCAGACTGCAATCATTAAGGCTCTCACGAAAATGTTTTCACAAACATGTTTTCATTGCATACACGAAACGCCCAGATCCAGGAAAACAAACATTTTTACAAACAAAAGACACGAAACACATTCCAAAGTTTATGACTCAGTCTGAGAGACTGGGTAGTTCAGTCTGAGAGACTGGGTAGTTCTGTCTGAGGGACTGGGTAGTTCAGTCTGAGAGACTGGGTAGTTCAGTCTGAGAGACTGGGTAGTTCAGCCTGAGAGACGGGGAAGTTTAGTCTAGGAGACTAGGGAGTTCAGTCTGAGAGACTGGGAAGTTTAGTCTGAGAGACAAGGGAGTTCAGTTTGAGAGACTGGGAAGTTTAGTCTGGGAGACTAGGAGGCTTAGTCTGAGAGACTAGGAAGGATAGAAAGTTTTATGAAGAATAATGTGAATACATGATTACATGATGAATGGTCCTTGTTTACAATATACTAAGTGAATACTATGAATATACATGCTACGGTTATTATGTACCGGCACACATGTCACCTTCTTCCGAGAGTGAGGAATCAGACATTGACGACCCTACGGTCACCGCCACAGATAATGAGATTGTACATGCGCCAGAGATATTTGCGTCAGACACAGAGAGTGATCCTGATATGATGACCGAGGATGAGGACAACTTCAAACCGTCCACACTACTAGACTTTGGTAACGATATACCCTTGCTGATGGCTTCCCAACAAGGATCTTTTGTCACCCTTGTTTCAGTCCATGACCACTCCATCACTGGTCATCCCGATAGTGAGCACACCATGGCTCCAATCCTCGATGATGCGCCTCCTGTGGACATTCCTTCCAAAGGCTGGCTACTCGACGGGTAGTTGATGATAACGTTGACATGTTTATTAATGGTCCTCCTGATGACGCCCGTGATGATGGAAAGTTAGACGAGAACGTTGTTACTAATTTCACTTCTTGAGACCCCTGTTATCAAGCTATCTTCTGATCCTAGTATATACTCGATTTCAGACTCCTTTGAGTCGGTGACATCTGCAGCCTTACAGACGACCAGATTGCAGCTTTTTACTACTGACTCAGACAACGACGCCGCTATAACTGCTGCACCATCACCTGCTTGAGATGCCACACCTTTACACGACCCAGAGCCTGCTCCTGAGCCAGCTCCTGTTCCTTTTGGGTCAGCTTGATGTTGCACCTGCTGAATCCTGAGCCCTTGCTTGATCATGACCCTGTTTCTTTTGGCCTACCAGACATTGCACCCCCCATACCTAACCCAGTACCAGCACCTGAGGAACTCCTTTTTGGTTGAGATGTTCGCTCCCGCACTTGCACCCGATGATATTGCTCCTATGGAGACCGACACCCATTGCATCGGCATGCCTATCGCACTCTTTCAGGACATGCCCGCACCCCGTAAAGGTACTCCAGGTCAGCACCCGCATGACGATCCTTTGGCTACAGCAGCATTTTCCCCGACCTCACAGGCCGCACCGTTTGCTACTTTCACCTCTACACCGCTGGACGAGCCATTTCGATGGTTCCTATGATACACTATGCTGATATTAGACCCTTACATTGTGGAGGCTACACACGGGATGAATTGCTCCTGTAACATCAGCTACAGTTTGAGGATATGAGTCATAGAGTTTTGGAGCTTGAGCTGACACCACGTCCTCCACCCTATCTATTGAAAGTATACTGTGATCCTCCACATTCATCAAAGATTCCTTTTTGCACGCTCGCCTGCTGCAATTACGCCTTTTTCCAGGTTTTGATGCTCATTTCTTTACTATCAAACAGCATATCAGTTAACTACGTTGACGTATATACAAGCTCGAGGAGGAGTTCACGCATGTTAACAGTTTGCTCTTCTTCCCCTCTCCACCTCATTTAACAGTATAGTTGGCGTTTGGCTTTTATGCTGATTGCGTTACTTTCGAGTAAAGACACTACTAATGAGCCGAGATCGTGGAGACTGTTGAAAACCACTTCTGACTACGTAACTTTGATACACTGACATACTTATTGGACAAGGGTAGGGTGACCCTGTATCCCTTCCGATGTAATACAGTTTGTAAGACGATGTAATTGGTGCCAGAGAATAATGAAAGCCCAATCATCATTAACATGCGACAATACTTTGTGGCCAATAACCAATGAAAGCTTAGTCGCTATGTCTTCGTTAAGCACATTGTTGATATGCGTGGGTGTGCTATAATTATAATGCTACGTGCCTACTTGTTATAATTCCTAAATTTCATGGTTATGCTATGATTATGCTATTGCTTGATTGGTTGATATAAAAATCCAATATGTGTATGTACATATGACCTCTTTAACAACTTTATGCACTCCCTGAAAAAATAAGACCTGACCTAACCGATCTTCTTCTTAGAAGATGTCGATACAAGGGAACGTCGATACCAACAACCCTCTGCCGACGACAGCGGCAGAACTACAAGAGCGCATCTCACAGGCCATAGCATAGCACAAGGACCTTCGCTCTGAACACAGCGTAGGTACCCCAGGAAATAACCCACCCAACGGCTGTACCTACAAACAGTTCTTGAGCTACAAACCTCGAGACTTCGACGGCACTGGGGGTGCCATAGCTTTTGTACGTTGGGTTGTGAAGACAGATTATGTTTTGCGATTAAGTAAATGCGCCTCCGAACATCAGGTCATGTACATAGCTGGACTATTTCTAGATGGGGCTTTGTCATGGTGGAACCTTCAGGTTCAGACGGTGGGTGAGACTGCTGCGTATGCTTTGTCGTGGGACGAACTGAAAGAACTGATGTGCAAGAGATATTGCTCTAGGGCAGAGGTCCAGAAGTTGGAGACTGAACTGTGGAACTTGAAAATGGAAGGTCCAAAGATAACTGAGTATGTGCAGAGATTTCACGACTTATCACAAGTTGCTTCGCGTTTGGTGAAACCAGAATCTAGGAAGATCGAACGCTTCATCGGGGGATTGGCACCGCAGATTCTAAGCCTGGTGACAACATCTAAGCCTCCAACGATCACCGAAGCTATCGACTTAAGTGTGGCGCTCACTGAAGAAGCAGTTAGAAGAGGAAAATTTTCCACTTCGGAAGAGAAAAAGGAGACACCTGTAGAATTATCTGGAGATAACAAGAGAAAATTCGCAAACTTCAAAAAAGGGTACTCGGGCGAATAGCAAGAACAGGGATAAAAAGGGGAAAGAATACATGGGTATCCTACCTAAGTGTGACAATTGTCGACGTTATCACATCGGGTGGTGTAGATATGGAAAATGTGAAAACTGTGGCAAAGTGGGGCATGTCAAGGAGACTTGTAGGCAAGGTACTGAACGTGGAGATAGAAACCAAGATGGTAGCAAGAATCTCGAAGGAAACAACGACAACGACAATCATCAAGGCAGGATGAGTGACAAACAAAAACGTACTCAAGGTTGTTTTAACTGTGGAAGCAAAAAGCATTTTAGAAAATATTGCCCTAAAAACAATCAGGCACAAGGATGAAAGCTCAACACTGAAGCTAGGGAGACACGTGGACATCGGTACGTCCCATATTAGTCAACGTTATGCATCTGTGCTGCTAGATACTGTTGCGAATTTTAGCTTCGCATCTCTAGAATTTGAGAGTATACTTGGTTTAGTAGCAAGTAAGTTAGATAACCCATACTCGATAGAACTAGCTAATGGGAAGCTAGTGGAAGCCAACGAAGTAATTGGGAACGGCAAGATAGAACCCGGAGAGTGTGAGTTTACGCTTAATCTACTGCCAGTTGAGTTGGGAACCTTCGACGAGGTAACTGGGATGGATTGGTAGTCGAGCGGAGATTGATATCCGCATCCCGATGGCAAACGAAGAAACGATCGTGACTCATGGTGCAGGATACGCCTCTACTAATTACTAATTGCTTGAAGGCACGAAAGTTGTTGCGTAAAGGATGTGTTGTTTTCTTGGCTCATGTCGTGGACAAGGGAGCCGAAGAACCAAAACTCGAAGATACCCTTGTGATAAGGGAATATCCTGAAGTCTTCCCCGAAGACTTGCCAGAATTATCTCCTCAACGATAAGTCGAAATTCGCATCGATTTGATTCCAGGCGCCACGCCTACAGTCAATGCACCTTAGCGACTTACACCTTCAGATATGCAAGGATTGCCAGTGTAACCTCAGCAGTTAATAGAGAAGGAAGTTAACAGACCAAGTTTTCCGTTTTGGGTAACCCCAGTTCTGCTCGTCAAGAAGAAAGACGATGATTTTCAAATGAGCATCAACTACCAGGAGCCGAACGAGCTAACCAACAAGAGTCGGTAACTCTTGCTAAGGATTAACGAATTATTTATTTAACTAACTGTGAGGATCCAACTACTATTACACGACTGATTGATGATCGAGTGTCATTAGCTGTGAATTCAGGAAGAAAGTATACCGGGGAAATTGTGGGACAATAACTTGTTTTAAACGTACACAAAAATTTTGTTTCCTACACGATGCACAAAACAATTTTACACAGAATACGAAACTCTGAGGATCTAGAAAACATGTACTTAGGATCTTTGGGAACCCAAGTTCGAACTCGTAAAGGTTGTTTGCTTAGGAACCACACTTGTTAACTCAAGCAAACCCCATTATCCCGACATATATGCTATGTCAGTTAACCAAACAGAAAGTACTCAAATTTCTTTTGTTGAAATCTCCACTCTTGCTTCTAGTGAGTAGATGATTGCATCTCTACTCCCCTTGATGGTAGTTGCATCGCGTTAATTTTGTTCGCTGAGAGCGAACACACATTTGCTTCGAATACTTGGTCATTTCTTCATTTTAGCAAATACTCATTGTTTCATTACTTGGAAACTTATATGTTATGCAGGCACCATTTGCTACGCATGCGGCTTCATTTCGAATAAACGCTTCATTGAAGTTCAAATATTATTTTGCTAAAGCTAACTATTGGTTTATGATTCGAATAACCTACATTATTGTAATTGTTGGCTCTTTTGCTACCAAGTCAACACACTTTCTTGAAACTTCTCTTATTTCAAGTTACATTCATGGTTTATCTTTGTAACCATGTCGAGATTCCCTTGTTGATACATACGTTTATTGTCGGGTTACGCTGAAACCAAGTTCAATTGCTTGAACTTATCCATTTCGCATAATCAATTTAAGACGCCATATGATGTATTGAGAGCATCATATTCAAATATTTCTGCAGAGGTTCTTTTGTTTCGAGTCATAGTAGACTTGATTGGTCTATGACTCCACAAAATCATTTGTTGGTTTCGATACCTTACGGTGATACTTTCACAAAATTGAAGCTTGCGCTAATTTGGATACTCACTTCATACACAGATTTAATTGTTTATTCATTAACTTGCTCTAAAATCCACTTTGTTTATCACGATTAAAGCGGTCTCAACACAGTTGTGTGTTAAGGCAATGGTACATAGGTTCATTTTATATCACGGTGTACCTCCTAACGATTCTTTCATTGTCGATCGAATGCCTTGCGGTACTTAATACTTTTTCATCTTTGATCGGAAACAGTGGCTCTTTGATGTTCCGTATTCAATAGAAAACTCTATGACATCGTGTAAATCAAATCTTCAGATTGTTTCAGTATACTTTCATTTGATTTCAAATATGGTGAACTTGTTCAGTCGCCACTATTATTGAAATATGTCATTTCGACACCTCGTGGTGTCGATACGAACTTGTAGCTTGTGCTAATTGTGGTCAATCGTTTCACACAAAACTACACATACTTTTGTTTGACTTGTCATTTAAACATTCCTAATGCAACTACAAATTAAGACAATAATACACCAGATTCGCTTGTATTTCATTCGGTGTATTTTCGCAATTCAAGAATGTCAACACACTATTTTATCCACGTATTTGTTCGAAAGTTGACATATCATTTTCATGTTGCTATCGTATTCGAGTTGTTGAATTTAAGTTCTTATAGCGGATGCTATGATTTTTGAAAGCTCATTTGCGTATTGTGACCGATTGTTTGAGAATCCATTGGTCAAAATCCCTTGTTGCACCTCTGTAAACTAAGTTACACTAGATTATACATCTATACACCTCGTGTCCTTTGACAGCAAATGCTAGAACACATACCTTTTAACCATTGGGTTCTTGTTGTTGAAATGTATCCCTGGATTCACCTGATGTGAATAAGATTTGATTCGGTACTGTGATTATCTACCCCAATATTATTCATATACATACACGCATAATATAACCCTAAGGAGTTAAGGTAGTACAAATTTCGAGGACGAAATTTTCTTAACAGGGGGAGAATGTGACAACTGTCAAATTTGCATGCATCCGTACAATTAATTAATCTTGATTAGTGCTTAATGACTGTGCTGAATTATACTTAACTGCTTTCTGAATTACTGCATCATACTTACATGTGCATCATATATTGCATAATGACACATCATTATTACATGCAAACTTTATTGTCATACATGATGCACAAAGCACAGTTAGCACAATTAACGGATAAGACAGAAAAATGCTGACGGGGTTCAGTACATAGACAGACGTTGTTTTGAGACCCAGTATGAGCAAGAAACCAAGTACTACACTAGTATAGTGTGTAGGGAAGTAAGGACCACAAAACTGCTTTTCTAAGTTATAGTTAAGTGCCGGAAAGTACCTAAAACTCACCCTAAGTGCAGAATTCTGCATATTTCAGCAAAAATCAGCTTTTTAACAAGCTTGTATCATGCAAGAATATGACTAAATGGTCCTGAATGCTTTCCTAAGTGTCGGGAATTAAAAGTGTCACAAAAGGGTACATAAAGAACACTAAACGGAATAGTTTGACACTTTAACGAACCGGTATCTAACCGAATAACCGGACACTACCCGAAACACCAAAATTATACTAGAAGCATTGTTTTAATAATTCTGAGATAGTTATGATCCCCGAACACCCTAACACACTATATGACACCATATATGCATAAGCACTAAACACTACACTTAGAATCTAACCATTAAACATTACTTATCATCAAACCACAACCAAGACCCCCCCCCCTTCATATTGACGGTCACAAGTGGGTCCCCCACTTGTGATTTCTATAGATTTCACTTGATCTTCCTTGGATTCATTAAGATTTGATAAAGATATGTTATGTACTAAGTATACATATTAACCAAAAGATTATAAAGTGTTGGAAGGTTATAAGATTAACCACAAGTCTTGAACCATCATTCATTTTCATCACAACTACACACCTTCTTCCTCCATCCCTTGCTCCCACTCACGGCCGAAAACTCCCACCACACCACCACCATTTTCATCCAACTTTCATGCAATCTCAAGTGATCCAAATGTGTTAGAGGCTAAGTTAAGAAGTTTGGAGCTTGTGGATCTTGAAGGACCTCTACCATTTGCTATTATCCACCACATTTGTCATCTTCATCTTCAAGTGTTCTTCCCTAGCCTTGTGCTAGTAGTAAGGCCCTTACAATCTCTTGTTACTTCATAGTTTGATGGTTAATAGATGATGAACATTGTTAATCTTGAAGAACACTAAAGAACATGATCATGAAACATGAACATAAGCTTATTAACATATGAATACATGTTGACTAGTGTTGATTTGATTCTTGATGATTGATTGTTTGTGTTTATGATGTTAGACATCATATGAAACCTACTAGATGGTGATTAAACACAAGATCTAGTAAGTTAAGGTGGTGATCTTGTGAAAGACCAAGATCATCATACTTATGTTTCACATGAACTTGAAGAATGAAAATGATTTTGTAAATAATGGAGTATGTAATATGTTACTAGTCATAAACTTGGATGATTTCAAAACTAGTTTTCTCAAGAAACTAAGTTAAATCATAAGAATTACATAAACATTGTTTTTAAAGAAACTAACCATGTTTCTAGTAAAGTATAAGGATACATTGTTTACAAGAAAAATTCAAAAGAATGATTTTTGGAAAAATCATCTAGTAAGTTGTAAAAGACTAAACTTTACAAGAACGAGATTTACAAACAAATAACCACTTTTTAAAGGGTAACTAAACCTACTAAACACACTACCAAGTTACTACAAGTTTTTATGAAGGTTCAAGTTCATGATTGTTATGTAAATAGCATTGTTTTGGCACTTGGTAAGTGTAAGTTGTTTAGGGTTGATTGTTGATTATTTGTAATGATTTTAAAAAGAAAACGATATGCTTTGATAGCATGGACACCTCCATTTTTAGGGGAAACTATGGCAAAATTTTCTAAAAATATAAACACTTAGAAAAATATTTTCTAACAAATATTTACAAGTGTATTTTAACTATGGTTTTCAATATAAACTTTGCCATAATTTTTGTAACAAAAATACAAGTATTGGAGGTTGGTTTTTATAAATAAAAATGGATAAATATGTATTTAGAATATATACTTACATTAAAGATATGATGCGTGTGAATATTTGTATGCTTTGTGTAGTAGTTATATTATTTTATGGTTAAAATAATATAACTTGACAAAATACCAAGAAATTACAATCCAGAATGTTACCAAAAATCACAAGGAATAAATACACAAGTTACATACAATATATTGGCAAACCGAACTAGAAATGTAACTTACCAAAAGAATGAAAATGGGATTTTCACAAAATATGTTTATAAGTATATTCTTGGTAAACAATATTTTGGACGCCGAAAGAATGAAAATGGGATTTTCACAATTATCACAAAGTTATATCATATTTTTGACAAGGTGAAAATATATTATTTTGGGAAGTAAAAACATATTTTCTTGGAATTACTAGGAAATATAATATTTTTGGGAAAAATATATATTTTCTTGGAATAGATTATTTTGAAACTACAAATGTTTTTGCCAAGAGAAAAATCGGGAATAATTCTTCTAAGGAATATTTCTTGGAATATATATATTTATTTTAGAAATATATATTGGATACTTATTAAAGATAATACCCGTCAGGATACGACACCAAGGCAAGTTATACAAAATGTAACACCCTTATTAATATTTAACGATTTTCGTATAATTTATGAAAATTAACGGGAAATTAGAATTTCAAATACACTGAAAATACGGGTTTCATTAAACTTTATTTACAGAATTAAAACTATACAACATAACATGTGTGAGTTCGTCATTTAACATAACAACAATACATAGTGCGGAAGCTTATTTCTTGATCGTGTTCGGTTCTTCGTTGTGCTTGATCGTCCTCCGGTGCTAAAATTATACCTGAAACTCATAAAACATGAGTTAGATTAGTCATACGTAACTTAGAACGTATCTAAACGAGTCCGGGAAGCGAAACTGATTAAAATAAAATTTTTTCGCTAAAACAGTGCCCTTTCGCGCCACGCTAAGGCTCCTAGTTGCTCCTTCGCGCCACGCGAGGGAGACCGTTTTCCAGCAGCTCTGGAGCTGGGTCCTGCATTTTTCAGCAATACCGGTTTTTACGGAAACGGCCATAACTTCTTCGTTATTGATCCGTTTTACGCGATTCTTTTTCCTACGCGTCCGTAATTTAATTCTCCATCAAATGGAGTTAAAATCCAACATCCAACATAATAATTTTTTTGACTTCTAAGCCTGCGACTCATTACCTTTTTACCGAATTTTAAGCCGTTTATGCATTTTATCAAACAAACGTATTTGTTTGATCCTTATTTCACATACACTTCTTCAAGTTAATGTTATCTACCATTTAGGGTTCTAATCATAGGTTTATTACACAATTTAACCCGTTTACGCTCGTATGCTTATTTTGACCCATTAAGGGTATTTAAGCACTTTGAAGCTTGAAATCGCTTTCATTCATTTCTAGTATCTTATTCCTACATTTCTTATCAAGTAATCTTCCACCGCAACTATATGTGAGTTGGATTTAATGTGGATATCTATATGTTCCGAGTTTTACCCCTCGGATTATTGTTTTACGGCAAAACTCAAATAGAGCCATTTGACTAACTTATTACATCTTTCAACTTCTATACTTATTCTAAGTATTTATCTAATCATGAAATTCGTTTCCAAACAACCTTTAAGGGTAGTTTGTTCAATTTAGCCTACAAGGGCGTTTTGGTCGATTTTGGTCCTTCTTTTACGACGAAGGACTCTCACCAATTATTCGACCAAAATAGCACTTTTAACTAAAACATAATTATGCGTACCTGGCTCGGATCAACATATTAACCCGTTTTAATACCTTGTCTTGACTTATTTGCTATATCATAGCTTCGCTAATTCACGAGCCGTTCATCCTGCGAGCATGAGACTCGACATACACTTATTAGTCGTTAATTGTCAAATGGTATCAATATTACCATTTGATCCCTTTTTACTCTTTTTACTAGTTTTGGCTTACTTATAAAGTAGCCGTTCGAAAACTCATTTTATCTTATTCTTTTCTTGACTAATTTACCGTTCCACCCCGTTTTACCATTACTATGGTTTCTAACATTTGTTTCTGATTCCGACCCAAATCATTTCGTGTCGGAAACCATATTTCGAATATTATCTCCATTGTATTTATAACTTATAGAATAGATATGTATTCTACAAAAAGGTGTAAGTTTCACTTACCTCGCATCCAAGTCACTCGTTCCTCTTCATGCTTGATTTGTTTGACCCGCTTCCTCCCCAAGCTTCACCTAGCTTGTTAAGGTTCAAACTAGCATAGAATTCGCAAGATGGTTAGTTTAGTCATTGCTAATCACGACTATTCCACCTCACGTATTTTCTATCAAAATTATCATTCGATCTTGTTAATGGTCAGTTTGACTTTTCAAAAGTCAACTGTCCCTTTTTAATGTATGAAATACACAATTGAGTTCAACGAACCCACTTAAGCATTTCTTCGACTATTCGGTCTTAGCTATTTTTAGGCAACTAATTTAACTACATTCATCAACATAGTTTATGTACATCATAAAATCTTCTAATTATATAATACTCGTTCTTTCATTAGGCAAATTCTACGGGTTCCATCTATAAGTGAAACCCGTTTCATCATGTCATTAGGTATTCATTCGGCTACCTATTCAAATCAAGTTCTATATTCAACTAATTAATATCATGGTTTCAAACATCCATATTCATGAATAATTTACTAATTTCATTACAACATCATAAGAACCCATCTCAATTATGTATGATTAAATACTCAAACTTGCAAATTGTTTAAGTATCTCGCATCAACTATCGATTATGACGATTTCTAGCACAAACATATCATCATCTTTATTATTTAGTCAAAACTCACTTAGCACATACAAAAGTAATCATCAAATCCCTAGTTTCTAACACCAATTCTTCAAGTTTTCAACTAGGGTTTGTTTCTAAACATGAATTCAACACATATATCACTCATACATTCAACATTCATCCCCGAATTTTGATTATGAGTGTTCATCATAATTTCTAGACATCACCAAATTATAAAATTTGACATACCTTACGATCCCCTTGACTTGGTGATCATTTATATGTGTTCATGCATTGATTTGGGGTTGATTTGAGCTCCAATTTGGTGAATTTGTGATGAACTAGGGTTTGCTCCATGGGGGCTCTCCCTTCTGGTCGATCTCCACACACACACCATGTGTGTGTTGTGTGTGTGAGTTTTTTTTTTGTTTATAATTATTAAGTTTCCTATGTTACAATCTTGGCCCCTCAAGTTTAGTTTTAATTGTTTTAGGACTACAATTCCATATTCTATTACTTATCTACATGTTAATAACTAGGTAAATATATTCCTA